>SJYC01020454.1:0-19878 GCA_006408675.1 Madoqua kirkii | reverse complement strand
AGAGTCGGACGCGACTGAGCGACTGAACTGAACTGAAAGTACTTGAGGGCAAGTGTATTGATCGCAGTTTATTTTGAAATGCTTTAAAATAAGTTGTATTAAAGGATGAGTAGATATATGATAAAATACAGGAAAATTTGTACAATTTAGATTGCTGCTCTAAAATTCTTTAAACCTTGGTACATGTTTGAAGTTTCATTATCAAATGTTGTGAAGGGAGACCAAATCAGTTCAGGTTTCTGGTAGGATGAAATAGCTCCTACTGAACCCACTCTTTCAGAAATAAAAATGGAAGTTGTGGTGTAGAGGGGATCAACAACCGCAAGAGTGGTGCTCTGCAGAGTGAACTTCCTCTCTTTCCACCACTTCTGGCCTGAGGTCACCCAAGGCAGGTGAACCTCCCGTGGAAAACGTAGTCTCTGTGGCTTGGAGATCCAGAGCTCCAATAACAAGAGACAGAGTGGGGAGTCCCGGTTTCTCTGGGTAAACTCGTCAGGGCTAGGGCTGACCACTGAACCGCGCATGCACCACTGAGGCTGAAAGGACTAAACTGAAATTTCCTTCCTGCTGTAGGGGAGATAATTTTGCAGTTGAGTTCACCTAAGTTAACTGCCTGTTTAAAAATTATTTTTAGAGGAAGCTAATTAGAATCCAGAGTTTCTACATCAAGATTCTTGAGAGTCCCTTGGACAGCAATGAGATCAAACCAGTCATTCCTAAAGGAAATCAACCCTGAATACTCACTGATGAGAGGCTGAAAGGACTAAACTGAAATTTCCTTCCTGCTGTAGGGGAGATAATTTTGCAGTTGAGTTCACCTAAGTTAACTGCCTGTTTAAAAATTATTTTTAGAGGAAGCTAATTAGAATCCAGAGTTTCTACATCAAGATTCTTGAGAGTCCCTTGGACAGCAATGAGATCAAACCAGTCATTCCTAAAGGAAATCAACCCTGAATACTCACTGATGCTCAGGTTGAAGCTCCAGTACTTTGGCCACCTGTTACGAACACCTGACTCATTGGAAAAGACCCTGATGCTGGCAAAGATTGAAGGCAGGAGGAGAAGGGGGGCAGCAGAGGATGAGATGGTTGGATGGCATCACCGACTCAATGGACATGAATCTGAGCAAAATCCCAAGAGATAGTGGAAGACGGAGGAGCCTGGCGTGCTGTAATCCATGGGGTTACAAAGGGTTGGACATGACTTAGTGGCTGAATAGCAACCGCCAAATTATATATAGCAGCCACTAGTCACACATGATACTTAAATTTGTTGTTGACTTTAAAGTTAAAAATTCTAGGGGGGGGTGGAGTGGGGTGGGAATTTCGTTCCCCACTTGCAAGTCTAGTAGCACCACAACAGACTTCAGAAGAGCACAGATAAAGGATATTCCTGTCGCCACAGAAGTGATGGACGGTGTTTATTTGATCAGTTAAAACGTGGAGGCTGTCAGAGCTGACCAGAAAAGGGAAACAAAACACTGCTGTACGCTGTCCACAACAAATACACCTGGAATATATAAAGACACAGATTGGAAAGTAAGTGGAAAAGACGCTACAAATGTTAAGTGAATGAAGCCTGTGGTAACTAGGTTAATATCAGACAAACTTCAAGGCAAAGGGTATTACCAGAGATAGAGAGACCTCTCATAAAAATGGTCCCTGCATCAGGAGGATATAATAATTATAAATGCTTATATTCAGGCAGGAGACAGATGGGCCCCAAGCTGAACAGTTTCTCCCCTGTGGACAGAAACTCCTTAACAGCAGAAACTCCATCAAACAGGTTGATGGAGGAGGCTGAGCTTTGCCCAGATAAGAAAGGAAAGACCACACACTCCATTCTCAGAGTTAAGAAGACCTCCCAGACTTCACATGCCCAGAAAGGCTCCGCAGAGGTCAGCAGAAAGGAAGCATCACCTCAGAGTCAAATGATGCAGCTGCCCATAGGCGGCTTCTCTGGAGTCCATCTCGGCTAAAAGATGCACACACATGCGGCAGGATCCTGAAATAACCAAACACAGACTCGGAACCCGGCAAAGCAAGACGACTGGTCAAAGGAAACCTGGAAGAAATGCCCCATAAAGTGATTCAGAATGCCACAAGGGCGGGACGCACCCACCTGTGTGTCTGTCCACACACGCTGCACTCTCAGCCTGATCAACGCTCACTTGCTGCATTACTCTCCGTCTCTCTGTGGAAATTCATTTCTACGCTGACGGGCCCGCACCCGTCACGGGCCACTGTCCGTGGCACACACAGTGGTTAGCATCCAGCATTCTCCCTACCGCTCCCAGCCTCGGTCTCGGGCAGGAGCCAGAGCCCTGCTTGAGGCCACTGCAGGCTGAGGCCGCCTGTTACCGATAGCGAGTGACGGCTGCGAAGAATGGGAGACAAAAAAGACACCCCTCAGGGAAGAAACGGACAACTCCACCTAGTTGGTGCTTTTAATGCTCTCGATAATTGTCGGAATAACTAGAGCAAGTGTCAGTAAAGACAGAAGGTCTGAAGAACGCCCTCCACAGCCTTGACAGAACACCACCTCCAGCAGCTGTGGAACGTGCGCTCTCTAGAGGGCTCTCTTCTTGGCTGTGTTGCTCGTCGTTGCTGCACGCAGGCTCTCTCTGGTGGGGGCAGAGGGGCTCCTCTCTGCTGCAGTGCTCGGGTTTCTCCTTGCAGGGGCTTCTCTTGTTGTGGAGCAGCGTCTCTAGCTAGGCGGACTTCGGTCGCTGTAGCTCACGGGCTCACTCGTGGCGTATGGGCTTAGCTGCTCTGAGGCATGTGGGACCTTCCAGGACCAGGGATCAAACCAGTGTCCCCTGCATTGCAAGGCAGAATCTCAACTACTGGACCACCAGGGAAGCCCAGAATACACGTTCTTTTCAAGTGCATATAGTACATTCACTAAGACTGTGTTCTGGACCATAATACAGTCAGTTTAGGAGGACTGACACATACATGGGCCTCTGACCTGTGAATGAGGAGTTTCGCTTGCCTTATCAGTAAACCAGTGGTCATACATGGATGTGAGAGTTGGACTGTGAAGAAAGCTGAGCGCCGAATTGATGCTTTTGAACTGCGGTGTTGGAGAAGACTCTTGAAGAGTCCCTTGGACTGCAAGGAGATCCAACCAGTCCATCCTAAAGATCAGTCCTGGGACTTCTTTGGAAGGAATGATGCTGAAGCAGAAACCCCAGTACTTTGGCCACCTCATGCAAAGAGTTGACTCATTGGAAAATGATGCTGGAGGGACTGGAGGCAGCAGGAGAAGAGGACGACAGAGGATGAGATGGCTGGATGGTATCACTGACTCAATGGACGAGTCTGAGTTGGTGGTGGTCAGGGAGTCCTGGCGTGCTGCAATTCATCGGGTCGAAAAGAGTTGGACACGACTGAGCGACTGAACTAAACTATCGGTAAACCAAGGAGGTGGTAGCCATCAAGCTGCTGCAGCCACCCCAGCGTGCACCCTGAGGGCATCGGGGCGGGAAAGACAGGATCCTGGCCCTCATAGCTCAGGCAGCTCAAAGGAACGGTTTCGAGGAGCCCAGAGCTTGTGCTAAGCTCACTAAGCTGGGGTGTCTGCTTTTCTTTAATTAGTGACCGAACAGCAACAACAGTTCATGGTAACCCTTTGATGTTCCACTCCCTGGTTTTCGTTGCAAAATTCTTATATATCCTGGCCCCTCCCCTTCTTCTTCAGACTAGTCCCTCAGAGCTATCTGAGAAGCTGTCTCCTGGGGTGAAGTCCTCAGAAAGTCTATCAAATACAATATAATTCTCAACTTTCAGGTTGTGCATTTTTTTTCAGTCAACAGACCACACTGAAAATGTCAGGAATAATTTGTCTTAAGAAATAGATTTTTAAAACAAGTACAGTGCATGGCTAAATAATTTGTAGGTCAAAGGAGAAAAAAAATCAGAAAGTATTTTCAATAAAATGATGTAAAAGTACAACATAACAAAATTTTTAGGGTGCAGCTAGCCCAGGACTAATGAGATTTATAGTTGAAAAATGCTAACATTAGAAAAGAATTTTAGATCTAATAATCCACTATAGGAAGTTGGGGGGGGGGAGTAAACCCAAAAGGAAATAGAAGAATGAAAATAGAGGAGTAGAAATATGACATTAAATTTATTCCAGAAATGCAAGCTTGGTTTGACATTAGAAAAGCAATAAATGAAAACCAAGATATTAGTAAAGGATATAATTATACGATCATTACACTAGATGCAGAAAAAAGCATTTGATAAAATTCATTCATTCATGTTTTTTTTTTTTTAACTCAGAAACGAAAATAAAAGATACTTTCTCAACCTGATAAAGGGTATCAGTGAAAAACCGACACTAGTCAGTGCAGAGAAACTAAAGGCTTTCCCTTGAGATCAGGAGCAAGACAAGATGTTTGCTTCCACCTCCTGTAGTCACCATTATACTGAGGTCTGGCCATTGCACCATGAATAGAGAAAAAGTATCAAAAAAGAAGCAAAACTCTATTTTGGATAACATGGTAATTTACATAGAAAATCCTAAAGAAATCAACTACTCAACTAATGCATAAACTTAGCAAGGTTGCAGGAACCCAGTTAATTTGTAAAAATCATTTCCATTTTTACATACTACAGCAAACAGCTGGAAAGTAGGATCTTGATATTTCATTTACAACTGCATCAAAACTCCAAAATACTTTAGAATGAATTTACAAAACATGTACAGGATCTCTACATGAAAATTTTCCAAGACTGACATAAATTGAGGGCTATACCTCATCATGAATTAAGATGTCAGTTCTCCCTGAAAGAGAGCCAACACAATCCTAATTAAGATCTTGAAAGTTTGTGTTGTTTTTTTTTTTTTCTGGTGAAATTAACAAGCTGGTTATACAATTTTTATAGAAATGCTAAGATCCTGTAAAATTCAAAGAAAATCTTGATAAAGAAGAGCCAAGTTGGAGGATTCACACAAAACCTGCAAGTAACCGTCTGGACTGCAGCCCCCCAGGCTCCTCTGTCCATGGGATTCCCCAGCAAGGATACTGGAGTGGGTGGCCAAGCCCCGCCTCCAGGGGGGTCTTCCCACCCCAGGGGTTAAACCTGGCTCTGCTGCATCACAGGCAGACTCTTTACTGTCTGAAACCCCAGGAAAGCCAAGTAATCTAGACATCGTGGTATTAATACAAGGATGGACAAATAATGAGCAAGATACAGATTCCCAAAATAAATTCGCTTTTGTCTTTTCAGCAAATGACACTAAAATAACTGAATCTCCACATGGACAAGAGACACCTAATACCTCTACTCTTAGCTCACGCCATACAGAAACAAACCAAAGAAATAAAACTTAATCAAAGACCAACATACAAAGGCTAAAACTATAAAATTTCCAGGGGAAAAGACCCCATAAAACTTATGCAACCTTAAGAGAGGTGAGGTTTCTTGATACACAGAGATCCAAATATAAAAGAAATGATTGATAAATTGGGCCTCACTAAAATTAAAAACATACCCATCAGAAATAATTAGGCAAGTCAGAGAATGTGGAAAACGTTTCTAAGATTCCATACCTGAGAAAGGACTAGCATCCTGGATCTACATAAAGAATCCCTACAACTCAGTAGTAAAAAAGAGAAATGGATATTCAACAGAGATCTTAGAAAGCAGATATACTGATGCCAAAAGCTCAGCTTCCTTATACATTGGTGCTGAATAGAATCTTGGAGACAGAGTTTTGAGTGAAATAGAAAAGAACAGCGTTGTTACTTTGCCAGCAAAGGGGGCCACTGCATGCTAATGATTGCAAAATCATGTGTCGTCAACTTGGAGAAGAGAGACCTTTTATAAGAATTGTTCAAAGAGGCCGTGATCAGCACACACGTTATTCTGATGAGTTGCTGGTAAGGTTGAGTAAGCAAGGAGAGGTGAGAAAGCCTTCTCAGTGTTCAGTGCAAAGAAATAGAGGAAAATGATAGAATGGGAAAGACTAGAGATCTCTTCAAGAAAACTGGAGATACTAAGGGAAATTTTCATGCAAAGATGGGCTCAATAAAGGACAGAAATGGTATGGGCCTAACAGAAGCAGAAGATATTTAGAAGAGGTGGCAAGAATACACAGAACAATACAAAAAAAATTCTTCACGACTCAGATAATCACAATGGTGTGATCACTCACCTAGAGCCAGACATCCTGGAATTCGAACTCAAGTGGGCCTTAGGAAGCATCACTATCAACAAAGCTAGTGGAGGTGATGGAATTCCAGTTGAGCTATTTCAAATCCTGAAAGATGATATTGTGAAAGTGCTGCATCAATATGCCAGCATATTTGGAAAATTCAGCAGTGGCCACAGGATTGTAAAAGGTCAGTTTGCACTCCAACCCCAAAGAAAGGCAATGCCAAAGAATGTTCAAACTACCACACAGTTGCACTCATCTCACACACTAACAAAGTAATGCTCAAAATTCTCCAAGCTAGGCTTCAACAGTATGTGAACTATGAACTTCCAGATGTTCAAGCTGGATTTAGAAAAGGTAGAGGAACCAGAGATCAAATTGCCAACATCCACTGGATCATTGAAAAAGCAAGAGTTCCAGAAAAACATCTATTTCTGCTTTATTGACTATGCCAAAGCCTTTGTGTGGATCACAATAAACTGTGGAACATTCTGAAAGAGATGGGAATACCAGACCACCTGACCTGCCTCCTGAGAAATCTGTATGCAGGTCAGGAAGCAACAGTTAGAACTGGACATGGAACAACAGACTGGTTCCAAATAGGAAAAGGAGTAGGTCAAGGCTGTATATTGTCACCCTGCTTATTTAACTTACATGCAGAGTACATCATGAGAAATGCTGGGCTGGAGGAAGCACAAGCCAGAGTCAAGATTGCTGGGAGAAATATCAATAACCTCGGATATGCAGATGACACCACCCTTATGGAGTGAAGAAGAACTAAAGACCTTCTTGATGAAAGTAAAAGACGAGAGTGAAGAAGTTGGCTTAAAGCTCAACATTCAGAAAAGAAAGATCATGGCATTCGGTCCCATCACTTCATGGCAAATAGATCGGGAAACAGTGGAAACTGTTTCCCATAAAATAAAAAAAGAGACTTTATTTTCTTGGGCTCCAGAATCACTGCAGATGGTGACTGCAGCCATGAAATTAAAAAGACACTTGCTCCTTGGAAGAAAAGTTACGACCAACTAGACAGCATATTAAAAAGCAGAGACATTACTTTGCCAACAAAGGTCCCTCTTGTCAAAGCCATGGTTTTGCCAGTAGTCATGTTTGGATGTGAGAGTTGGACCATAAAGAAAGCTGAGTGCTGAAGAATTGATGCTTTTGAACTGTGGTGTTGGAGAAGACTCTTGAGAGTCCCTTGGACTGCCAGGAGATCCAACCAGTCCATCCTAAAGAAATCAGTCCTGAGTATTCGTTGGATGGACTGATGCTGAAGCTCCACTACTTTGGCCCCTGATGCAAAGAATTAACTCCTTTGAAAAGACCCTGATGCTGGGAAAGATTGAAGGTGGGAGGAGAAGGGGACAACAGAGGATGAGGTGGTTGGATGGCATCACCGACTGGATGGACATGAGTTTGAGTCAACTCCGGGACTTGGTGAAGGACAGGGAGGCCTAATGTGCTGCGATTCATGGGTTCACAAAGAGTCGGACACGACTGAGCCACTGGACTAAACTGAAATTTAAGTAGGAGTCAGCATCAGCAACTTCCAGTCCAACTGGTATGGAGTCTACATGCTTGTGGGTGGCCTGCCATCACCTATCATTGACTTTCCCCACCTGGAGGGGGTTTCAGTGTCTGCAGCATAGGTTACAGATATTGTGTGTGTGTATCCGTTGTGGGGGAAACACGACCTTGCCCCACGGCTACCCTTGACTGTTTGCCTCTTCCCGGTCTCACATTGCTGCCCTTCCCTAATTAACAACTGCTTGAATCTGTCCAGTGGAACTCAGAGACGGCCACGGATGCTGAATGAAGGCTGTTTCTTATAATCAAAGGAACAGGGAGGAGCGGAGGAAGGCTTTGTGCCCAAGAGCCCCACACGGCCCTGCTTGGCATCAGTGCAAATGGCAGTCAACGCAGGAGCTCAGTCCTGTCCGACTCCTTGCAGCCCCGGGGACCGCAGCCCAGCAGGCTCCTCTGTCCATGGGGTTTCCCAGGCAGGAACAGTGCACTGGATCGCCATTTGCTCCTCTAGGGAATCTTCCCGACCCAGGGATGGAACCCTCATCTCCTGCATTGCAGGCGGATTCTTTACTGCTGAATAATCAGGGAAATCCAAATTAAACTACAGTCAGATACCAGTACACATCCACCAATATATTTAAAAATAAAATGACCGATACTGCCAAATGTTCACAAGGATATCAGACATCCAAAACTTGTACCTTGTCAATTGGTACAACTACTTTGGGTAAATGATAGTTTCTTATAAAATTAAATACCGCTACTATGGTCCAAAGAGTCGGACACGAGTGAGTGACTGAAGTGAACTGAACTATGGCCCAGCAGTTCCACTCCTGGGTGTTTACCCAAGAGATATGAAAACATCCGTCCATAAACACTTGTGCAAGAATGCGCTTAACAGTTTTATTTATGATGACAAACATCTTTTTGTTTTCTCTTTGGTAGTCCACCAATTTTTAATTGCATGTACGGATAATTCAACAAATCAACAAATGTTGTGACCCCGTGGACTATACAGACCATGGAATTCTCCAGGCCAGAATATTAGAGTGGTTAGCCCTTCCCTTCTCCAGGGGATCTTCCCAACCCAGGTCTCCCGAACTGCAGACAAATTCTTTACCAGCTGAGCCACCAGGGGAGCCCAAGAATACTGGAGTGGGTAGCCTATCCCTTCTCCAGCAGATCTTCCCGACCCAGGAATCGAACCAGGGTCTCCTGCATTGCAGGCGGATTCTTTACCAACTGAGCTATCAGGGAGGCCAAGCAGATAACAGACAGTGGCAGTATTACGGGAAAAGATACGCAAAGCAGGACAGGACTCCTTGGCTGGTCTTGGTGCACTTTCGGATACTGTAGTCAGAGAAGGCTTACCAATGAGGTGCTGGGAAAGGCCTGAGGAGGCGCGGAAGGGCCCAAGTCCATATGGCATGTGAGGGGAACTTGGCAGGTAGCGAGGAAGCGTGTGCAAAGACCCCGAGGTGATGTGTTCAGGGAACATCAGGAACGCAGAGGAAGGGGAGTCAAACAGATAAACTGAGGTCAGGCCACTAAGTAAATGAAAAGGATCTTAGAAAACATCAGAAGAATTCCACCAGAGGAGAGGCATGCCCTGGTGGGTCAGGTCACTAAGTATTTGTGTAAATGAAAAGGATCTTAGAAAACAGAAGAATTCCATCAGGGGAGAGTCATGCCCTGGTGGATGCCAAGCGCCTTTAATGGTCCTGGTTTCTCTCAGTCAGGAGAGAATGGATATTCAAGCAGTGAAAAGGGACAGACTGGTAAGACGTGCAACATAGCTGGATCTCAGGAATACAGTGCTTTACACGAATGCACGACTATGAATCCATGCAGATGAAGATCCAGAACAAGCGAAACTAACTTCTGCAAAGGGAAAAGTTGACGGCAGAAAAATTCAGAACACTGATTGCCTCTAGGAATGTGGTTGGGAACTTGCTGGGAAGGGACGTTTGGTGGATAGGTTGGATAGATTTGTGTTTCGCTTGCCAGAGTGAATGCATTTGCCAGAACTCATTTAATGGTGCACTTAAGATCTGTGCATTTCATAGTATGTAAATCTTATTCCCAAAGAACACAGTCTGTAAGTAAGTAGGGTTGTATTGACCTCTGCCGGCTTCCCAAGTGGCTCAGTGGTAAAGAATCTGCCTGAAATGCAGGGGTTCGATCCCTGGGTCAGGAAGATCCTCTGAAGAAGGAAATGGCAACCCACTCCAGTATCCTTGCCTGGAAAATGCATGGACGGAGGAGCCTGGCGGGTTACAGTCCATGGGGTCTCAACAAGTCAGACGTGACTTAGTGACCAAGCCACAACAGTGAACTCTGGGAAGTAAAATGCAGGGAGACGTGCAGGGTGGGGTGGGGAGGAGCGGTGCCCTGGTGTCTGCAACTGTGAAATGAATCCAAACGAGCTGAGTTGATGGATGGAAAGAGGGATGGACAGAAAGGCAAGAAAGCAAGTATAGTAAAGTGTTCGTTGAGTACAAGGTAATTCACCGTAACATTCTTTCGACGTGGCGGTGGGGGACTCATCACAGGACTCGCCCTGGGTGGACGCACACCCTCCACCTACAAGCGTTGTTCTCTAAAGACCTTGCTCCCAAGAGGCCAGATAACAGCGGGGCGTCCGGGAGTGGAGGACGAGGGAAACTAGAGGGGAACGCCGGCAGCATCATTGGGAGGACTCGTGTTGAAGCTGAGGCTCCAGTACTTTGGCCCCCTGATGCGAAGAGCTGACTTATTTGAAAAGATCCTGATGCTGGGAAAGACAGGGCAGGATAAGGGGATGGCTGGATGGCATCACCGACTCACTGGACATGAGTGGGAGTCAACCGCGGGAGTTGCGGATGGACAGGGAGGCCTGGCTGCTGCGGTTCACGGGGTCGCAGAGTCGGACGGGCCTGAGCGACTGAACTGAACCAGAAGCATCAGGACTTCGGGTGGCAGGCGGCCAGGCACCTGGGAGCGTCTGTGTCTTAATTCTCTGCTCCTGGCGGGATCGGTGGGTGGGTCCTGAGCCCGGGGCCACTCTCTCAGGAGGCGAGGAAATTCTCTTTCATTGCAAGAGGCCCACGCATCTTTTCCTCCCGGGTCCGCCTTCACCCCCGCAGGCCAGGGCCGGTGATTCCGGAGGGGCCGAGAGGGGCCGGGAGCGCGGGTGGGGGCGAGACTCGTCTGGAGGGGACTGAGCCCCCCTCCCGGCCCCGGAGGGCCCGCGCGGGCCGGTGAGGCTGCCCCCGCCTCCAGCTCCCCTCTCCGGTCCTCGTCCGGAGGGGCAGCAGGTGGGCGCTGGCGCTGGGGCGGCTCCGCGCGGCTGGGGCGGAGGACCGGGGGGTCGGCCCCGCGGCTCCACCTGTTGCAGCGCGGAGTGCGCGGGCCGGCCGGGCGGGGCGCGCTGGGGATCCGGAGGGCGGTCTGGCCGGAGCGGCCACTGCTCGGGAGGCGGGACGCGCGCGCGGCGCCGGCGCCCCCGCACAGCCGGCTCGCGGGCGTTTCTGTGGCCGGTCTTCCTCGGGTGGGGATGGCGCTCCCTGAGCCGAGCCCTGTCGGGTCTCTCGAGCCCGCCGAGGCGGCCAAGCCCGGGCCCGAGAGCTGGAACTCTCCCGGGTCATTGTCTAGCGGCCGCGCGCCCCTCCAGACCCCGGTTCTCCGCAGATTCTCCAGGAGCCGGGGCTGGCGCGCCGCGCTCGCTTGCAGCGGACGGGCCCGACACGTGGGCGCCCCCGGGCAGGGTCTGGAGGCCAAGGGCGCCGGGTGCGGGCACGGTGAGGGGGGCTTCCTGCGGGAAGGGCCCCTAGCCTCCTCGCCCCCTCGCCCCAGCCTCCCTTTCTGGTCTCCTCCTCCAGCCAACACGGCCGCGCCGCGCGGAGGTCGCCGGCAGAGAAGCGCGCTTGGCAGGACCGCTGTGTGCGTGCGCCCCCCGGGGACCGGCTCCACCCAGGCTGGGGCGCGGCCGCACCGCGGACCCAGGCAGGGTCTGGAGGCCAAGGGCGCCGGGTGCGGGCACGGTGAGGGGGGCTTCCTGCGGGAAGGGCCCCTAGCCTCCTCGCCCCCTCGCCCCAGCCTCCCTTTCTGGTCTCCTCCTCCAGCCAACACGGCCGCGCCGCGCGGAGGTCGCCGGCAGAGAAGCGCGCTTGGCAGGACCGCTGTGTGCGTGCGCCCCCCGGGGACCGGCTCCACCCAGGCTGGGCGCGGCCGCACCGCGGACCCAGCGGGGAGGCACTTGCAGCTCCCGCGGACCGAGGCCCCGCATCCCAGCCGTCGGCGGCCCGAGAAGCGACTGTCGAGGCCCCGGGGGCCGAGGGACCCCGCTCCCCGCGAGGCCCGCAGACCCGGTCTCTGGGGGCGGGCCCGGGGCTTGTCTTGAGGACGCCCCGCGCCCCCCCGCACCCAGAGCGGGGCCGGGCGCCAGGGGGCACGGCGGCGCACCCTCGGGCCCCGCAGCAGCGGGCTCAGCCCCGGGAGGGCGGGGGCGGCGGCGGGCCAAAAAGCGGATTTGAAACCGCGCGGCAGGGCGGACGTGGCAGCTAGCGCGGTCCACGCGGCGGCCCCGGGAGTCGCGCGGCCGGAGGCGATGGGCGAGGCGGGGGCCGCGCGGCCCGGGGCGGGCTGAGCGCGCGGCCGCGCCCCTGCCTCCCGGGGAGCCCCGGCGACGGTCGGCCCGGGGCCCGGCCATGGCCGGCCGGGGCTGCGGCGGTGGCTGCGGGCCGGGCCGCGCGAACGAGGACAACGCGCGCTTCCTGCTGCTCGGCGCGCTCCTGGCGCTCTACCTGCTGGGCGGCGCCGCCGTCTTCTCGGCGCTGGAGCGGCCGCACGAGCGCCAGGCCCGGCAGCGCTGGGAGGAGCGCCTGGCCGGCTTCGGCCGCCGCCACCACCTGAGCCGCGACGCGCTGCGCGGCTTCCTCCGCCACTTCGAGGAGGCCGCGGCCGCCGGCGTCCGCGTGGACGGCGCGCGCCCGCGCTGGGACTTCCCGGGCGCCCTCTACTTCGTGGGCACCGTCGTGTCCACCATCGGTGAGTGCGCCTCGGGGGGCGGCGGGCGGGCCCCGCGCTTCCCAGCCCCGCGTCTCGCCACCCCCGCGCCCGGCCGGGGGCGCAGGTGGCACCCGCCGAGGGACCAGCAGGTGACAGGCCCTCCTTGCAGTCTGCGGCGAGGTCCGCGGACCAGCTGCGGCAGAGTCAGCTGGAGCCTTTTCTAAACGCAGCCCCAGCCCCTCCGGGACCCCTGGAGTCAGAATCTGCGGGTTCAGAAAATCCCCAGGTGATGTGAATGATCTTTCGTCAAGGCGCTCCTTAATGGGAGATGCTCCGTCTAGTTAAGGAGGCTGAGCTTGAGTTCATGGAGTGTTAAGGAGAACGCTTACAGATCGGGACTAGGAACCAAATTTATTAAATGAGTTCAGTTCGATCGCTCAGTTGTCTCCGACTCTTTCCGACCCCCATGAACCGCCGCACGCCTGTCCATCACCAACTCCTGGAATTCACTCAAACCCATGTCCATTGAGTCGGTGATGCCATCCAACCATCGTCCCCTTCTCCTCCCGCCTGCCATCTTTCCCAGCATCGGGGTCTCTTTAATGAGTCAGTTCTTCGCAGCAGGTGGCCAAAGCAGTGGCGTTTCAGCTTCAGCATCAGTCCTTCCAATGAATAATCAGGACTGATTTCCTTTAGGATGGACTGGTCGGATCCCCTTGCAGTCCAAGGGACTCAATGAAATGAGTTAGTGCGGTAACTGGTAACGCACTGGTCTGAGTGGGAGACACGTTTTAAAAAGGCTGACCATGACTTCCTACTTAACAAAGAGAAAATAAATATGAGTTTGGAGGTACGGAGGTGAAAGTGCTAATGAAGATGGAAATTGTATTCTACCAGGAAGAAGCTGGTTGGGGTCTGCAGAAGGGACCTATGGGCTGAACCAGTTAGTGCTGGCCTGATTGGGGTCTGGAGACGAAAAGTACTTCACACTCCAGAAGAGGAAAGGATGGCTTTGGGGGCCCAGTGAGCTCTGTGATCTGTATGGAGGAGTGGAGAGCGCTAGAAGGTCTTCCGTCGATGGGGTGAGGGAGGGAGCTTTACTGCCGAGCTGGAGCTGCAGAGAGGCAGCTGGGAGCTCCTGAGAGTTTCTGAGCGAGAGGATGAGGCTGGCCTCTCTCACGCCTTTCTTACCAGCAGAAGGGAAAGGGAGGGGGTCTTTGCACTCTGAGGGCTGCTCACACCTGAAGGTAATGAGTGACTCGGGGTTTGGGGAAGATGCTGCGCAAATTCTGAAGAAAGCAGAGGGCTGGAGTGGGGAGGGGCTTTGAAAGGCATCCCGGAAGCGGAGTGGCGCGGGGCTGGCTGCTGGAACCCCGGAGCGCCAGCAGGGCTGGCAGGAGCCCGGGGTGCCCCGCTGCTGTGGCCCCAAGCTGCCGGAGAGCTTGTCGAGGAGGCGGGCGACATGGCGAGCTTCCCTGACGCTCCCACGCCGGGTTGTCTTAGGCAGACATTCTGCCAGGAGAAGACCGTCCGCACTGACGTAACAGATGAGCCTCGGGCCTGGTTAGCTGGGGAAGACTGCCTGGTTCATCTGGAAGCCCGGGGCCTCAGCCGGTGAGTGGGGGGGCCAGGAGGAGAGGACCGGCGTGGTCGCGGACCGTGGGCCCCACCGGAAGTCCCTGTGCGCTAGGCCGCTCCAGTCCAGCTCTGCGACCCCTTGGGCTGCAGCCCGCCAGGCTCCTCTGTCCGTGGGAGTCTCCAGGCCAGAACACTGGAGTGGGTTTTGCAAGAGACGTAAGACATGCAGGTTCAGTCCCTGGGTCGGGAAGCTCCCCTGGAGGAGGGAATGGTAACCCAGTCCAGTATTCTTGCCTGGAGACTCCCGTGGACAGAGGAGCCTGGCGGGCTACAGTTCGTGGGGTCAAGAAGAGTCAGACTCGACTGAGTGACTGACACCCAGTTGGTGGGAGATTTCAGTCCTCCCCACTCTCTCCACAAGCCACCCGTTTGAACTTCCCATGGACACAGAGGTCGGAAGGGGCAGAATATGTGTGTAGACCGGTGAACCCCAAGGCCAGGGAGACTCGGGCGTCGTGGATGGGTGGGCATGTGAGCTCAGCTGGGCCGTAAATGGAGCACTATCCGCCTGGACCCAGTGCGGAGTCGGGGCTCTCCATCCTGCCTGTGGCCGGGGCCGGTTTAACATCCAGAGCCCCGTCCTTCTCTGAATCCTCTGTAGGTGCCCACGTTGGTATCTGGCGATTGTAGCTGCTGAGTAAATATTAGTCCTGTCTCCTTCCCATACCCTGTCCCGAAGGCTGGCCTCTGAAGGGCTCTTGTAGGGGATAATGAGCTCGTATAATTAATTGCTCTTTAAAAAGTACAAAGCACTCTATAAGTGTGGGTTTATTTTAACTCTCCCATTTCTCACGTTTCCTTAAATTGTCTCATTAATTGCTGATGGAATAATGGTACTTGCTGTCCTTTCCTGGGGCACATCCTTACGCGCACACTGTGATTGTTATGTGAGGATGTGATGCAGCTAGCTGCATAAATTAATCGCAATTTTAATCAACATGATTCATATGGTAAGTGTGATTATCCTTATTTTATAGATGAGTAAACTGAAGCTTCATGTTCTTTGTAAAGAAGAAAACAACCCTCCGTAATGACATCACCTAAAATTAGCCATTATTGACATTTTGATACATCACATTTTTTAACTGAAGTCTAGTTGATTTACAATGCTGTGTTAATTTTAGATATACAGCAAAGTGATTCAGATATACATACGTAATACCTATTTCTTTCTGATTATTTCCCCTTATAGGTTATTGCAAAGTTTTGAATATTGTTTTCTGTGCTATACAATAGGTCCTTGTTAGTTGGTGCCTTTTTTCTGTTCCTTTTCCCCCATGGACACACATGTACATACATATTTTTCTAAATTTGTATCGTGTTCCATAAACCATTTATATCACGTATTTTAACTGTAGTATCACATGATGGGTTTTTCTTCTAAAAATTAGTGCAACTATGCTTTACTATGCAAAGACATTGAGGTGACGATAACAAGAAAGCTTACAGTAGAGTAATCGTAAAATGTAAGTAAACTTTAGAAGTAGGAAAAAATAACAGAAATATGGAAAGCAACTGGGTCTAGGAAATTGCCAGAGAGGAGCTCTGTCTGTGCTCAGGTTCCCCGGACGTGGACTCTAAGCAAGGAGTCTGGGTGCAAGCGGTTTCCTGGCAGATCCAAGGGACACGGGGAGGTGAGGGAGGAGCGGTACCGCAAAGGAAGTCCGTCGCTGCCGGGCGCGCTGTAAGACGGAGACCGGAGCGGGCAGCTGCTGCTTAATCCCAGGCTGGAAGCTGTGGGCATCAGCGCAAAGCTCGAGAACCGGACTTAACCCAGGTAAGGGAGCTGGGGCATTTATACACCTGCGCCCATCAGAAACTGGTCAAAAGCTGCTTAGAGGATGCGGGGAAGCAGAAAAAGGTAATTCCCAGATACTTCTGGCCCGATTTTCCCTGGACAGCCCAAGCATAGCCTTCTGATAAGATACGAGCACTGGCCGTTTGAGATCAGGCCTGTGTGCCCAGAGCTGGTTAAAAGAGATCCCAGGCGTGTGGACTGAGTGTCACCAGTGCCTTTCCAAGCTTCAGATGTGGCTGCATGTACGATGGCAGAGTCATGCCCCCCACTGGAATTCTGATGAGAAGAAAGGAAGCATAAAGCTTTTCCCCGTGCGCAGTCCCAGTGTGAAGCTGAAGCTGAAGCTCCAGTACTTTGGCCACTTGATGCAAACAGCTGACTCATCGGAGAAGACCCTGATGCTGGGAAAGACTGAGGGCAAGAAGAGAAGGGGACGACAGAGGATGAGATGGCTGGATGGCGTCACCAACTCGATGGACGTGAGTCTGAGTGAACTCCGGGAGTTGGTGATGGACAGGGAGGCCTGGCATGCTGCGGTCCACGGGGTTGCAGAGTCGGACGTGACTGAGCCACTGGAAAACAGCAACAGTCCTCAAAAATGTTTCCCCCTTGGCGTTTCACATGGGAAACATTGCACAGGACCGTGGATGATGCTCATAAACAGTATTTTCCTGGAAAATGCAATTGAGGATGTCATGCAACTGCTGTCTGAGACGTTTTAAAAAATTTTTTTTCTGATATGGACCATTTTAAAGTCTTTATTGAATTTGTTACAATATTGCCTCTGTTTTATGTTTGGCTTCTTGGCCCTGAGGCATGTGGGATCTTAACTCCTTGACAAGGGATCCAATCCACATCCCCTGCGTTGGAAGGTGAAGGTCTAACCACTGGAACACCAGGGAAGTCCCTAATTGATTAGAAGTCTTTGATTTAGAAGCCAGAGCAGGGACTTTTCCTGGAAGTTACATAGAGGGAAACACTAAACACAAGCTAAGTATTTGTTTGAAATTATGCAGAGATTCATAAATATGTATTATGAAGTTGTCAACCATTAAAAAAAAGGGGGAGAGCGGAGTGAAAGACAGTTTGACAGTTTCTCAAAACTTTAAACGTACAACTTCACATGAAATTCCCCTAAAAGAACGGAAAGCAGAAACTCAGACAGGCACAGGGACCCCTCAGAGACGTCGTGAGTCCAGGTTCAGAGCACCGCAGTAAAGCGAGTGTCGCCTGCCTCGTGCGTGTGGAATTGGTGACTCCACTGTGCTGCAGTCTGTTAAGTGTGCAGTCGCATCATGTCTAAAGAAAAGGACAGACCTTACCTTAAAATGCCTCACAGTGAGGAAGTGCTGACCATCTCCTGAGCCTTCCGCGAGTCAGTCTTTTCCCAGTAGTGACATCAGGGTCTGCTGACTGCAGCCCCCCAGAGCAAATATAGCAATAAAGGAAGAGAGTGCAGTACTGCAGCAATTACCCAGGTGGAGCGTAGCGACGCTAAGTGAGCCATGCTGCCGGAACAGTGGCACCTGCAGACTTCCTCGTCACAGGTTGTCACAAGCCTTCAGTGTGTGAAAAGCCCAGTACCGTGAGGCACAGTAAAGCAAAGTGCGGGGAAAACAGGTCTGCCCGCATTTGCAACCAGCGTCCACTGTGGCGCCGTCCACAAGCGCCAGGAGGTGGGCCAGCCCGAGTGCCGGGGAGCGTCCGGCCAGTGGAGTTTCACTGTGCACGCCCACGCTGCAGTGTTACTCGGCTATAAAAGCGGCGAGGCTGTGGTGTGTGCCGCAACACGGATGGGCCTCGGAAACGTCCTGAGTGAAATGCGCCAGGCACAGAAGGACAAATATAATCCCACTCACCTGAGGTGCCTTGGGCAGGCACTTGTCATAGGGACGAAAAGCAGAATAGAGACCACCAGGAGCCGAGGGAAGGAAGGAAGGCTTATTTAGTGGGACTTTTGTGGGGGAGAATAAAGTTTGGGCTGTAAACAGTGGTGATAGCTACGTAACAGTGTGAATACGTTTACTGCCACTGACGTGTGCACTCATGAACGGGTAAAATGACAAATATTCTGTATATTTTACCACAGTGTGGAAAGTCGGAACAGAATAGTGAGCGCATCTCAGGGACGTTGGTTCTGAAAGCGGCTGGTGGCAGCCCTGAAGCAAGGTGAGCCTGCAGCTGGAGAAGCGGGCTGGCCGCGCCGCCTGTGAGTGGCCCCCGTAAGGGTCCTTCTCCCTCCAGCAGGCGTCTGTTAGGCGTTTGCTTGTGTGTTTGCCTGTATATTTATAACTCAGCTTTTGCCCACAAAGGATATGAGATCATTTGCAAACTGATATGGTCAGGGTAGGCTTAAAGCCTTGGGCTGCTCCATAATCTCACTTCAGTTCAGTTCAGTCGCTCAGTCGTGTTTGACTCTTTGTGACCCATGGACTGTAGCCCTCCCTGTCCATCACCAGCTCCCAGAGTTCACCCAGACTCATGTCCGTTGAGTCGGTGATGCCATCCAACTATCTCATCCTCTGTCATCCCCTTCTCCTCCTGCCCTCAATCTTTCCCAGCATCAGGGTCTTTTCCAATGAGTCAGTTCTTCATATCAGGTGGTCAAAGGATTGGAGTTTCAGCTTCAACATCAGTCGTCCCAATGAATATTCAGGACTGCTCTCCTTTAGGATGGACTGGTTGGATCTCCTTGCAGTCCAAGGGACTCTAAGTAGCTTAACACGATAAGAGGTTACGTCTTACCGCCCCAGAGCCCACCGTGGGCAAGCGGCCTCCCCAGGACAGGTGTCTGCTGGGTTGGCCTGGTGTTCAGGCTTCTTTTAGCTTCTGTCTGGTCTTCATCGGCTGATGCCTGCGGGCTGCTCGGGAAGGGCCAGGAAGGGCTGAGGAGTGAGGCACCAGCAACGCGGCGGCCACTGCCTGGTGGGGGCGGGACCCTCCACGGGTGTCGCGGTGACCGCAGTGAGGACCCGGAGAACCTCTCCCCTCCCGTGAGCCCAGAGTGGGCACAGCTCGATCTCGGTGAACACACGGACGCCTACCACACGCGTGTGTACAGTGTGCTGGGAACGGATGCGAGTGCCTGTAGCGCTGAGAGGGGTGAGGAGACACGCGTGGGGCAGAACAGTTAAGCCGCAAAATGTTGGTGCACGGGGAGCCGTGCCAGGAGGGCCTGCGCGATTGCCAGAAGCGAGCCCCAGCGCTGGCTGAGCTTCCCAGTTGCTGAAGGAGGCGAGGGCAGCCACCGGATGGTCGCTTTTACTCAGTCAGCTTAGGAAGCACCCACCTCTTTACAACAGTGTCCTCCATAGACTGTCGCGAGAAGGACGAGATGATGCGCTGAGTAATCTTCCCCACGGCGGCTCCGCTGTCATCGTGAAAGGGAAGCCTGTGCGCCTGCATGGACAGCGAGGCGTGGGGCACGGCGCAGGGCACGGGGCATGGTGCAGGGCACAGCGTGGGGCATGGTGCAGGGCATGGCGGGCATGGCGCAGCTCAGTACAAGCCCCTCCTGCCTGGGCGCAGGGCGGCGCAGGGCCCTGCCGGCTTCCCAGCGGTGCATCCTGAACTGGCGGTTCCCAGGCGTCGCCGTCCGTAAGAACGCCCCCGCGGGGACAGGGGCACTTGTCTCAGCGCAGGGTTAGGGCCCGCTCTCGGGGCTCCTGGTGCCCTTTGAGAAGCTTCCTGGGTGGCGGTCAGCCGGCAGCACGGGCAGTGCACTCAGGCATGTGGATAGGAATTGGGCTAGG
>SJYC01020452.1:0-11475 GCA_006408675.1 Madoqua kirkii | reverse complement strand
CTCCCGCCTCTCTAGGATTTCTAGCACTTTCCTTCATTTGCACTTTCTTCTTCGTTTCGGTTCTGTTCTTTCTTTTCATGCCTTTGGGCTTTGATCAATAATCTCCTTGTTACCATTGGATCTTCTCAAGCCTTGCTTCCGCTTTCAAACAGGACGCGGAGGCCGGGTGAGGGACCGGCCTCCTCCGCGGTCTGAGCGGAGCGTCTGTCGGCGCCGGGGGAGGGCGAGGAGGGGACGGGAACGCCGCTCGCCGCCGCCGCTGCGCTTGGGCGCCGGCTTCCCTCGCGCCTAATTTTTCGGCCACTTTTATTAGCTCTTCAGTCTTGGGGTTGGATTGCTCCTTTCTCTTGCCTGCAGGACTGTTTGTTTGTCTCAGATATTAGAAAGGAAAGAAAATGACAAATACAGTATCAGCCACAGCTTGTGTTAAAGCAGAAACCCCAGTAACAGCGGCCTCATCGCTTGGAGGGCCGCCTCCTGCCTAGTAAGAAGCCCAGGGGTCTGCCTTTAGCCCTGGGAGAATAGTCCGCGAGACCGCTGGAGTCCCGGCGCCGTCTGTCTGTCCTGCTGGGGCAGCCTTAGACGGCAGCGCTCTCCTTGTGCTCACAAAATAGTGGCTGCGGCTCCGGGCCTTGCGACTGCCACCAAGGCAGAAGGAGGGAGGAGAAAAGGCAGAAAGCGAGTGCCAGCGAGTCAGTCCCCGGCAGAGGGTTTGCTGGAAGCCTCCGCTTCTGTCTGCGTCTCCTTGGCCAGAATCCCGTCGGATTGCCCAGGCGCCATCTGCACGGAGGCTGCTCGCTAACGTGAGCACAATTAAGGTCCCTTTCTGAGGACAGTGTTGTGCGGCCGCAACACCGTGTGCGAAGCCAAGTGTTTCTTGGAGTTTGCTCAGACGATCCTGGGGGCAGCGGGGGGTGGGGGGTTGTTTTGGCTTTTCAGTCTTGAGGTTGTTATTCCCTAGCTGGATATTCCTTTTTTTTTTTTTTTGGTCTATCAGGTACTTTTGCTTTGTTTTCACCTATTTGCTTAATGTCATACTTTAGGTGTGAGTCTCCATTTATCTTCCAGCTCATTAATTCTTTTCTCCACTGTCTGATAACTGTCTTTAACAATGTTTTCAGAAGATGTTTATTAAGGACCCGCTATTAAGCGTTGGTCTAAATATTGTCGGTTCTTTGCTATTCTCCTACTGTCTTTATTATCATGAAATAGTTCTTCATTTTTAGTTCTTTCTCTAAACATCCTCAGGGCTTAACTCATTTTACAGTTGGAAGTGTGCACCTCTGATCCCTTTCGTTCATTTCACTGCGCCCCACCCGCTGCCTCTGGCAGCTTCTCTGTATTAGGAGCTCAGGCGCTGGGGTGTTTTTTAAGAGACTCTGTGTATGAGTGACATCACACAGGATTTGCCTGTCACTCTCCGTCCGTCCGTTTTCTCACAGTGCCGGCATTTCCCTCCTTCTCTCTCTCTCTCTTTTTTTTTTTTTGGCCATGTCACGTGTAACATGGGATCTTAGCTCCCTGAACAGGGATCAAACCTGTGGCCCGTGCAGTTAAGCATGGCGTCTTAACCAGCGGACAGGCAAGGACGTCCTCCTTTTTAAAACAGGGGCGACTGATGTTCCACCAGGTACACCGTGACTTCTTTATCCGTTCATCCGCTCACGCGCCTTTAGGCTGCTCCCAAGTCCCGGCTATTGTGAGCAGCACTGCAGAGGACGAGCGGCTGCGGGCGCCTTTTCAAGTTAATGATTTCATTTCCATTTCCTTTCTTAGGCTAACGTTTCATTTGCTTCCTGGGTGAACATCCAGGAACGGGACTGCTGGATCTCACGGCAATTCGGTTCCGCTCTTCCGCGGCGCTCCCACGCTGCTCCCCGTGGAGGCACACCAGCTTGCGTCCACTCCATCAGCGCTCCAGGGCTGCCTTTGCTCCACATCCCTGACGCTGCTTCCTGTTTCTTCTCTTTCTGACAGCAGCGTTCTTACAGGTGGGAGCTGATAGCTCCTTGCAGTTTTGATTTCTATTCCACTGATGGCTAGGAATGTAGAGCTCCCTTGTCTTCTCTGGGAAAACGTCTGGTCAAATCTCTTTTCTCTCAGAGTGGATTCTTAGTCGGGCTCACCTGTGGGGCCCCCCCTTTCTTCAGTTTTCCTGCTCTTTCCTATAAGCTCCTTCCATTCCCAGCGGAATCTTGAGATCTTTCTTTGGGACTTAAAATTTCGAAACTGAATTTATGCTGCAGTTAGCAATTTCCTTACCTTAAAGAAAAACTTGTTGATTGCTGTCCTGGGCCTTCATTGCTGCATGCGGGGTGTTTCAGCATCAGTCCTTCCAATGAATACTCAGGGTTGATTTCCTTTAGGATGGACTGGTTTCTTCTCCTCGCAGTGCAAGGGGCTCTTAAGAGTCTTCTCCAGCACCACAATTCAAAAGCATCTGTTCTTCGGCACTCAAACTTGAGGCTTAGTTTCTTTTACTTAACAACCTGTGACTGAATACCAACATCTGTAAAAAGAAATGTATCGAAGGCATGCTTGGCCACACAGACTCACTGGTGTCCTGTGGGTGATGGATGAGGACCATCCATCTGGGAGCCGATCGCTTAAAACAACAACTGTCACTCCCGATTCAGCTAATTAAGACAAACTCCCTGGCGGATGTGGAGTCCGGGGGCTGGCTGGGAAGAGTTGGTGACCTGCTTACGCTTTCAGCAGTTCTTTGCCTGAGGGAAAGTAAGGTTCAGAGAGAGGCAGTGAATTAAATTTCCCCAGCACACACGGCTGGTAAGGGCGCATATCACCTTCGAGTTACAAGACCCAGAAAGCAGTGGTTAAAGCACACGGGATTTTAGTCCCGCCCGGAAGAGGGGTCTGTGCTGCGTGAGACAGTGCAGGGCGAGTGTGGCGCCAGCATGATGTCGGGGCTCAGGCCTCCTCAGCTCTGCTGTCCTGAGGAGTTGCTCTGGTCCTGGGGGCTCAGCGTGGTTGCTGGAGCTCTGGCCATCACATCCACAGCGTGAGTTGTTGTTCAGTTGCTCAGCTGTGGACAGCTCCTTGGGACCCCCGTGGACCGCAGCATGCCAGGCCTCCCTGTCCATCACCAACTCCCGGAGTTTGCTCAAACTCTCGTCTGTTGAGTCAGTGATGCCATCCAACCACCTCATCCTCTGCCACCCCGTTCTCCACCTGCCCTCAGTCTTTCCCAGCATCAGTCTTTCCAGTGAGTCAGCTCCTCACATCAGGCGGTCAAAGTACTGGAGCTTCAGCTTCAAGATCAGACCTTTCAATGAATATTCAGGGCTGACTTCCTGTAGGATGGACTGGTTTGATAAGTAACAGCAGTAGAGGAAAAGGAAGGTTAGTGTGTGTCCTTTCCCTCTCGAGGACGTGTCTCAGGTCATTTTCTTAAAGAAGCAGACTCTGGCTAAAGGTTTGGGTTGAAGCCATCTATCAGGGAGGTGCGCCCAGAAGAGCCTCGCAGGAGGGTGAGCGCTGTGAGGGTGGGGCGGGGGACCCCACGCAGGAGGCTGTCTTCTGGGGCCCAAGTTGCACCTCGTGTCCCACCTGGCTGCGGGATGCGCACAGCTGTGACTCCCTGGTGGGGGCTGGAGGGGAAGAGGCCCAGGCACGCTCCTGTACGTGTGAAAAATCGCGTTTGAAAGGGCCAGGTGCCCTTTTGTTGAGGGGTTGCTCTGTGCCTTGTAGGATGTTGAGCAGCGTCTCTGGACCAACGGCAAAGTTCCGAAGCCCCTGTCTGTTTGCCCCTCTGTACACCTCACAACTCACACCTCAGCTTTGGCTTGAACTGTCAACTGTGGAGTGCCTCTGTTATTTTTTAATTGATGATCTTGATTTCAGCGCTGAGTCTCGGTTGCTGCACGACCTTTAGCTGGGAGACCAGGGGCTGGCCTTCAGTCGTGGAGAGGGCTTCTCAGTCGCAGCGGCTTCCTGTCGCAAGACGTGGGTTCCAGGGCCCAGGCTCCAGTTGCGGGAACGGTCTCCGTTGCTTCTCGACACATGGGATTTCTCCAGACCAAGGATGGAACTTGTGTTCCCTCCATTGGCAAGTAGATTCTTAACCACTGGACACCAGAGAAGTTCCTGTTCTTTTCTTTTGAAAAATATCCTTTGCATTAAAAAATTCCTAAAGTAATGGATGCATATTTGAATAGATTTTCAAATCATTGCAGAGTGTTTAAACAAAATACTGAAAAATCAGTTTCCCTTCACTTCCCCATCCTACTTCACCGAGGTAACCATGGGTTTTTTTTTTTTTTACACTCACTGGTGGGTTTTTTTTTTTCTGGTAATAGGTTTATTGAACTATAACTCTTATGCCATAAAAATCAGATATTTAAAGTATACGATTCAGTGGTTCTCAGTGTATTCACAGAGCTTCGCAACCATCATCGCAATCCGTTTTGCATTTCATCATCCCCCAGAGAAACCCCACACCCTTTGTCATCGCCCCTCCTTCCCTCCAGCCCTTGGCAAGCACTGACCTACTGTCTGTCCCTAGACTTGCCTTCTCTGGGCATCGCGTTTACGTGGGATCACAGAGCACTTCATAGTGCTGAGCCTTTCGTGCCTGGTTTCCTTCAGTTTAGTCGCTCAGGCGTGTCTGACTCTTTGCTGCCTTGTGGACCGCAGCACGCCAGGCCTCCCTGTCCATCCCCAACTCCTGGAGCTTGCTCAAACTCATGTCCATCTAGTCAGTGATGCCATGCAACCATCTCCTCCTCTGTCATCCCCTTCTCCTCCCGCCTTCAGTCTTTCCCAGCATCAGAGTCTTTTCTAATCAGTTAGCTCTTCACATCAGGTGGCCAAAGTACTGGAGCTTCAGCTTCAGCATCAGTCCTTCCAGTGAATATTCAGGACTGATCTCCTTTAGGATGGACTGGTTGGATCTCCTTGCAGTCCAAGGGACTCTCAAGAGTCTTCTCCAACACCACAGTTCAAAAGCATCAGTTCTTTGGCGCTCAACTTTCTTTATGGTCCAGCTCTCACATCCATACATGACTACTGGAAAAATCATAGCTTTGAGTAGAAAGACCTGGTTTCTTTGGCCGGGTAATGTTTTCAAGTTATCCATATTATATTACATGTTAATACTTCATTCCTTTTTATTTCCAAATAATAGTCTGTTATATGGCTATACCATGTTTTATCTGTTGTTTAATCAGCTGATAAATGTTTGGGTTGTATTCATTTTTTAGCTATTATGAATAATTGTGTATAATGAGGAATAAGTGTACAAGGTTTTGTGCAGACATAGTGTTTTTATTTATCTTGGGTAGATTTGGAATTGCTGGGTCATATAGAAACTCTTTTCTCAACCTTTGGAAGAACTGTTAGACTCTTCCCAAGCAGTTGTATCATTCTACATTCCCACTGACAGTGTCTGAGGTTCCTCTTCTTCACATCCTTGCCGAGACGCTCAGTAACCCATCTCTGTGGCTGCATTCATCTTATGGATGTGAAGTGGTGTCTTGTTGTATCTTGGACGGGCATTTCCCTAATAACAGATGATGCTGAGCATATTTTCATGTGTTTTTTAGTCATTGATATACCTTCTTGAAAGAAATGTCTATTCAGATCCTTTGCCGATTTTAAATTGGATTCTTTGGGATTTTTAATTAGTATTGAATTATGAGTGTTCTTTATCTATTATAGATTTAAGACCCTGATCAGAGATGTAGCTTGCGAGTGTCTTCTCCCCTTCCGCGGGCTGTCCTTTCACCTTCTCCATGGCGTCCCCTGAAGCACAAGCACCTTCACTCTGGTGAAGTCTGATCAGGTGCTGAGTTGTCATTGTTCACCCTGGCAGTGTCATATACAGGAAACTGTCGGCTAATCCAGTGCCACAGAGATCTGTTCCTATGTTTCCTTCTGAGAGTTTGTGGTTTTGCTGTTACGTTAAGGTTGTAGGTCTATTTTGAACCCATTTTTGTACACGTTATGAGACAAGGGTCCAGCTTAAGTCTTTCCCATGCAGTATCCAGTCCCAGCAGCATTTGTTGAAAAGACTACACTCTCCCTCAGTTTTGACTCCCTGTCAAAATCAGTTGACCATAAACGTGAGGGTGGATTTCTGAACCCCCAGTTCTGCTCCATTGATCTCCATGTGTATCCTCAGCAAGTACCAGGCTGCCGGGGCTGCTGTAGCTGTGTGGTTAATTGTGAAATCAGGAAGTGTGGTCCTCCAGGGTGGTGCTTCTTCTTCAGAATTGTTTTGGCTGTTACGGGCGCCTTGAACTTTCGTGTGCATTTTAAGATCAGCTTGTCAGTTTCTGCAAAGAAGGCTTGTGTTGGCTCTGTAGGTCAATTAGGGGAATATTGTGATTTTTAAAGATTATGTGTTATAATCCATGGGTGTCTTTTTGTTTATTCAGATCCTTTCATCTCTTTCAGTAATGTTCTGTTGTCTTCAAGTATCACTATAAGGAGGCTATATGTTTGGATGGGAAAAGAATTTCATCTTTATGCTCTCTGACCCCTGACCGGGCAGCCTCCAGCATCTCCATCAGCAGAGAGGACAGAGAGCCGCTCAGGGGCAGAGGGCGTAGCCCCTGTCGCTTTGTCACCAGCAGAAGTCACAGGTGGGCTCTTCTCACCTAAGAGTGTGGTGCACGCCGGCGTGTCCCCCTCACCACACTGCAGACTGAGGGTTGTTGTTAGGCGCGTTCTTGTCATCTAATGATACAGTGAAGTCGCTCCTACACTGTATCATGGACGCCCTGATGGCTCAGCGGGTACATAATCCGCCTACAAGGCAGGAGACACAGGAGACGCGGGTTAGATCCCCTGGAATAGGAAACAGCAACCCACTTGCCTAGAAAATTCCTCGGCCGAGGCGCCTGGAGGGCTACAGTCCGTGGGACGCCAAGAGTCGGACACAGCGGCGCACGCAGCACCCGTGTTGCGCCCGCGTCTGCTGCCCGGTTTCGTAACTTTAATGTGACGGCTTTTGTAGTCTTATGCACTTTATTTCACTCACTAAAAAAAGAAAAATCTGAGACAGTGGAGACCGGCAGGCTTCCCCAGACTGCAGAAAGCTCCTGTCACCGAAACAGGAACTGAGGACCCGCCGAGGTCAGGCAGACTTGGAATGAAGAGCAACGGGAAGTGGGCGTTGGATCACTGCTCCTTGGGCGCCTGGCAAAGAGCTTTGTTCCACTCGCAGCTGCTTGAAGCACTCTTATTGCTCCATCACTGCAGCCTCAGCTTTTCCGGATGACTCAGAAGACCTGTCAGGCTGCTGCGGTACCGGAGGATCACCGCGGCGCAGAAGGTACCGCAGCCGCTGGGAGCAGCGGGGAGGCCGCGCGCTGAGAGCCGCCTTCCCCAGGCCGGCTCGGCTCAGAGCAGCCTCCCCGCCCTTCCTGCGCTCAGCTGGCCGCGCCCCGCGGCTCCGCCCGCCCCTCCGCACGGCCGCGGCGCCGCGTGCACTCCTCGTTGACAGCGCCAGGCCGGGAACACAGACCGCTTCTTTGCACTTATTTACTACTTCTGTTCACGGGGTTCTCATGAGGACGAGACGGTTGGATGGCATCACTGGCTCGATGGGCATGCGTTTCAGCAAACTGTGGGAGTTGGGGGTGGACAGGGAGGCCGCAAAGAGTCGGACACGACTGAGGGACTGAACCGGACTGACTTGAACTAGTGGGGTTCTCACGGCAAGAATACTGGAGTAGTTTGCCATTCCCTCCCCCAGTGGACCAGGGTTTGTCAGAACTCTTCACGCTGACCCATCCTTCTTGGGTGGCCCTGTCTGCACACCTCATAGCTTCATCGAGTTACAGGAGCCCCTTTGCCCCAACAAGGCTGTGACTCAGTGGATGTGAGTTTGAGCAAACTCCAGGAGGTGGAGAAGAACAGGGAAGCCAGGCTCGATGGGCATGCGTTTCAGCAAACTGTGGGAGTTGGGGGTGGACAGGGAGGCCGCAAAGAGTCGGACACGACTGAGGGACTGAACCGGACTGACTTGAACTAGTGGGGTTCTCACGGCAAGAATACTGGAGTAGTTTGCCATTCCCTCCCCCAGTGGACCAGGGTTTGTCAGAACTCTTCACGCTGACCCATCCTTCTTGGGTGGCCCTGTCTGCACACCTCATAGCTTCATCAAGTTACAGGAGCCCCTTTGCCCCAACAAGGCTGTGACTCAGTGGATGTGAGTTTGAGCAAACTCCAGGAGGAGAAGAACAGGGAAGCCTGGCGTGCTGCAGTCCATGGAGCTGTAGACTTGGACACGACTTAGTGAGTGAACAACAACTACATCTTTACAGTTATTTAACAGTTGGCAAAGAATCCGCCTGCAATGCCGGAGATCCAGGTTCCCTCCCTGGGTCGGGAAGATCCCCTGGAGAAGGAAATGGCAACCCACTCCAGTATTCTTGCCTGGAGAATCCCATGGACAGAGGAGCCTTGTGGGCTACAGTCCATGGGGTCTCAAGAGTCGGACACGCCTGAGTTTAACATTTAAATTAGAAGTTGCAGCTTTGGCCAGAGTACCATGATTTGTTCAACCCACAGATGGAGATGTGCGGGAAATGTTTGGCGGCAGCTTAAAGAGCAAAGAAACAAGAGCCTAGCTTGTCGCATTTGCCTGTTTCTGTGATGTAAACATTCCCTAAATGGCCACGAACATTTCAAGCTATGAATGTGAATTCACTGAAAGCAGGAGTGGAGAAATATACGCTCTTATGAGCCTATAGCAGCCAGTTCCAGGAAGCTAACACGGGCTGTGGGGTGTTTGAGAAGACTCAAAGCAGTGGTCAACTTTTAAAAATGAGATTTCCAGCCAAAGTGTAGGTTTCTGGTTTCTCTTGGAAAATGAGAGATCTGGCTGTGCTGGGCCAGCTTTCCTGCGTGCCAGCCACCAGGAAGACCACCAGTGGGTGCGCCCCTGTCCCCACCCCATCCAGCCTGAGTGCCACCGCCATTCGTCACTGGCCGAAGAGCTGAGGCCGTCCTGTCTCTCTGAGACGTAAGAACAGAGTGGCCTTGTCACCTGGCTCTTTATCAGGAAATTAAGAAAGAGCTGAGGGCCATGTCCTGTGTGGCACTGCTTTCTAGAAACTGCTTCTGGTCTGATCACGGAGCAGTCAAGCCTCTCCCGACGGGATTCGTGTGGAGACTGGATCCCACTCTTGTTGATTTCTCTCTTGTCGTCCCCCATTAGCAGGCAAAGAAGCTGTTCTTCTTAAGCTGTGTAATAAATGAGGTTGAACCGGAAAAGCAAGAACTTTGTGACCAGCCAAAGGTTTTCCGCTGGGAAATTAAGACCCACTAACTGGAAATGGTGAAAAGTGACAGGTTCAAAGGAAACTCAGTAGAGTAATTAGAAATGTATCGAGCTCTGTACAGCATGCAGCTGACAGAGCACAGTGAAACGGAAAGAGCGCCTCTGAGGTCTTGCTGGATACTGCCCATATTGATTTTGGATAATGCCCAAGTATCTGTGGGAAAGATCATTCCGAAACCTGGAATGCCAACCCCGCCAAAGTGATTGTCCCATAAATACTTCATTATTTATGGGTATTAAGGGACTCATGAAGGGTATTAGGCTAACCCTAACCCTGATACCCTGTTCTTGGGTGGGGTGAAGTGCTTCTGCAAGTGATTTAGGAATATGAGGTTTAGGAAAGGGCTTATGCATTGGAGGAGGAAATGGCAACCCACTCCAGTGTTCTTGCTGGAGAATCCCAGGGACAGGGCAACCTGGTGGGCTGCTGTTTATGGGGTCGCACAGAGTCGGACACGACTGAAATGACTTAGCAAGCAAGGGAGAGTCTTGGGGTTTCCAGTGCTGGGAGACGAGTGGAAGTTGGTAAGAAAAACAGCGATGTTAAGAATTGCATCACTTAAACACTGGCAAGAGTTATTCAAGAATGAAGTCAATTTCATTGTGGGAAAGAGAGCCCCATTTTTAAAGACGCTTTTTGTGAACATTAACACGGTGAGACGTTTTTCATGACTCCTCTGTGAAAACCCTCTAGACTCTCGTAATCCTGTGTTTGTTTGGGGTGGAGATAGAACCCGGTGCTAGTGAACATCCATCCCTTCTGGTTCTTTTTTCCAACAAGTGATATTAAATAAAGAGAGAAGAGGTTTTAAAACTGGTGAACGGAGGTTATTAAAAACAGATGCAGTGAAGCCATCGTTAAAATCCTGAGGCGGCAGGCAGAAGGTATGGAGTGCGGGAGGCAGATGTTAGAGGGAGCATTTTGAAGCAGCAGGAAACCTGCCTGGGAGGGAAGAAGGCGGGTGGGCGCAGAGACGCACTGTGCAGACCTGAGCACCTCTGCTCCTTTGTCTTTAAGGCAGCATTAGGACGCTCTGAAAAGGCCGGGAGACCCAGCAGCCACCACTTGCCAGGGTCCAGCCCTGGTGGATCCAGGGTAATTCAAAGGGGAGATGGCTGGTGAGGAAAAACTTATTTATTTAGAAATATAAAAGGAGATCAGGAAGAAACAGTGTAGTAGGAAAATTTAGAGGAGAAAAGAGCCTGAATAACTTGGTTTACGTGGAAAACCAATAAAGTTCCAGACAAGGAACTTGCACCATCTACGTTAGGCCATCAGCATCCTCTTGAATAGCAGGGGGTGCCCCGCCTTGGGCTCCCTCTCCCGTGGATCTTAGAAGCCGGGGCAAATAAGTAGACATGGCAAGCCTCCACGTCCCAGATGGGAATTCAGCCAGAAAATAGAGTAAGAAAAGAAGGCACGGGGGAACCAGTCTTTCCAGTGACTGGCCCCTCCTCTGTTGTCCAGAAAGGCCTTATATACCTTTTGATTTTACATAGAGATCAATGGATAATATGAAATTATGCAGCGTCAGCGGCCCTGACTCTTATTGAGACCAGGCTTTCTCTCTGCATACCTAGCTGTATCCACAAGTCTTAGGTGATTTACATCATCTTCTGGCCAGAAGGCCAATTAACATTTTACAGCCCTTTTCTGATAAGAGTTTATCAACCGGAAGACTTATTTGTCTTAAAAGTGTTGTTCTTCCCAAAGTCTGGTGCCACTCTCAGAAAGCACTAAATAAATTTACATTCTTACATAGCAAAGATACAACAATTTATAACAAGTAAAAGGAGTACAGTGATTTATAACAAAGAGAAAAGTAATTAACTCAGAAGTCTAGTGTTGCTGACATCACAACTACTGTATTCCTATTTCTGCATCCCGATGACATTGATTAACATCCTCCAGGTGCCTAAAAGATAAAGAATATGGAGGTCTGGCAGCAGTCGTTCAGTCAGCAGTGAAACTGTCACCAGTACAATTTTTAGCTCTTTAGAAAAGGCTCTGTATCTCTAAGATGCTTTAAGCTTTCTGCCTCTCGCGGTTGGGGGGCTGTAAGCAATTCACAAGTTGTAAACGTCCGGGGGAACCTGTCAGACAAGCTAGAGAGCCATCAGAGGGGTGTGAGCTGAAACATTCCTCTCATATGCAGGAGACTGAGGCC
>SJYC01020451.1:0-42071 GCA_006408675.1 Madoqua kirkii | reverse complement strand
ACGGTTGGGGGGCGTAAGCAATTCACAAGTTGTAAACGTCCGGGGGAACCTGTCAGACAAGCTAGAGAGCCATCAGAGGGGTGTGAGCTGAAACATTCCTCTCATATGCAGGAGACTGAGGCCCTGGGTTAACTTTTTCCAGAGAATGTCAGAAGAGTGGAAAGCACAGTACAGTAAAGCAGGCCGACTCTGGTTTTGGAGGTAGATGTTCAGGAAAACCCAGGGGAACCCCTGAAGCTGGATCATGCCTTTGTGCATGTCTGGCTTCCTTCCTCATGACCTTTGCCTAGAGCAGGATTCCTCACTCTGGCTCCCGGCAGCCACTGGTACCCGCTTTGCACCAGATGCTGAGTGTCTTCAGTGGGCAGACACTCTCAGTAGGCGCCCAGATTCTAACAGTTAAATTTGTTAAGCCCTTCACTGCACCAGGCACGTAAACCATAAGCAGTGGTTTGTGTTTGATCCTCAGAACAACACTCAGTGATGACATCCCCATTTCACAGATGAGCAAACTGAGGCTTAGGAAACTTGCCCCTCACCCCACAGCCAGCAGCAGAAGGAGCAGGTCCATCTGGCTTCAAAGCCGACACCTTTTCTAGACGGCGGTGTCACCTACATAAGCATCAGATTGTATTGTGAACTAATTAATTAGTTGAGCATAACGCTCCCCCAAAACATGGTGTAGAATTGCTGTTCTATGTTCCCAGCACTGATGAAGAAAATCAGTTCAAAATACCAGCAAAGATGGACTCCGTCCCAGTTCTACTTGATTGTATTCTTTCTTGATAGTTGTTTTTTTTTTTTAATAAAAGCGATTACCATTGCCTTGGTTACTCTTTGCCACCTCTGAATTTTCAACAAAGCCAGGGTGAGTCAGGGAGAATGGTGGATTCCTCTGATGCTGTATGCAAGGAGTCCCTGATTACGCCAGTGTGCCCAGTCTGAATGAGAGATGGTGTGAGTATCGCCAAGGGGCTGAAGGGGCCTGCGGAGAGCAGCCAGTCCTGGGTGATTCCAGGGTTCCTGCCTCCCATTTCTCGCAGAGAACACTGCGAGCTGTCTCAGTTCTCCAGGGGAGTCCCTCCCATCTCTGCTTCCAGAAGACTCAGAGGTCTCCTTGACTATGCATGGGTGGAGATTTACTAACTCCTCATTAATGGAATTCTGGAAGACAGTGCTAAGTCTTTCTCAATACTGCAGATGGTCTTTTCTGTAGCAATCTGGATTGGTGCCTGGCATTTGGAAATGCCATTTTTCCACATAATTGGCTTGGTTGTATTGAAATGTGATTTTTTGTTTTGTTTGTTGTTTTTACTGATCTTCGCAGGTTTTTTTTTCTTTTACTATTTCTTTTTTAAACTTTGTCTAGATATAATTTATATGACATACATATAAATACTATATGACATGCAATTTATTTCAGATATGGGATTCAGTGATGTGGAGTACATTTACAGTGTTGAGAAATAGTCACTACCACCCAGTTGTAAAACATTTCTGTCATCCTAAAAATAATGGCTACATCCATGACTCAGTGTTCCCAGTTCAGCAGCCCCAGCACCTGGCAACTGTATTTTCGTTTCAATTATTTCCATTTGGTTATTCTTGTATTTCTGCTTCTTTCTTGAAAATCACTAGCTTGTTCATTTTTGTCATACTTTCCATTACGTCTTTTTATTCCTGGTTTCTTTGTCTCTTTGAACCTGCTTATAATGGCTGTTTTGAAGTGTTTTCTGTTAATTACCACATCTGGAGATATTCAGAGACAGTTTAGACTGACTGACTTCTTTCTTTGCATATTTCATTTTTTGTTATTGTTGAAAATTGGACAGCTTGGAAAATATCTCATAACTCCAGACTCCTATTTTTCCCCTGAAGGGCACTGTTTCTGATTCTTTAAATTTATTCAGTAAGTAACCTGCTTGAGCTCATCTGTGAACTATGTCACTGTGTGATGTGTGACTGCTGACTTATCTGGTCAGAATTTTTGTTACGCTCTTTTTCCTTAAAGCTGGCTTCCTAAAGCTGAGCTCTGTGTCCCCGCCGCGGGGCGGTCACCAGTGATTGCGCAGAGGTCGTCCTCAGCCGCCTGGACTCTCTAAGGCTCTGTCTTCTGCCAACAAGTCTGTGTGTGAGAAGGGAGCGCGTTCAGAGTTCATGCCATGTGTGAGTTTGCCCAAGCTTCCGTCTTCCGCTGAGCCTTCTCGCGCCTCCTCTGCGCGTCGCCTCGGGGCTGACAGAACTTGTTCCAGTGGTGTCTGGTGGGTGCTTCTTTCTCTCATCATAGCGGATCTCCTCACTTCTCGGGGAGCACCGAGGAGCCCCCCGGCACCTCTTGGGTCTTGCAGTCCACCCGGAACCACGGGTCCCCGTCTGTCTCACTTACTTCTGTGCATCTGCATCCCGCACAGTGCCAGACACACCGCGGGCCCTCAGGAAGCGTGTGTTGGGTGCACGGATGAATGGAAACTTGCTTTCCGTGGGCTTTGACTGAGACTCCCTTGCACCCTCCCTCTGTCGCCCCTGGACGAGCACCTGGCCTTTGATCTCCTGAAATGACAGCGAGCCAGCTCACAGCTCTGCACAGGCGTGGCTCAAATGAATTAGAGGTAGACAAATGCAAAGTGACTTGATATTTAATAAAAACAGACTCACAGCCTTAGAGAATGAAGTTACAGTTACAAGAGCGGAGGCATAGGAGGGGGAGGATAGATTGGGAGTTTGGGACTGACATGTGCGCACACTGCTATATAATGAAAACAAATGCCTTAAAAAAAGGTTAGCATAATTTAACAAAACTTGATTTCCTGTAGTCTGAGAGAGGCTTCCCAGGTGGCGCTAGTGGTAAAGAACTGCCCGCCAATGCAGTAAACATACGAGCTGGGGGCTCGATCCCTGGGTCGGGAAGATCCCCTGGAGGAGGAAACGGCAGCCACTCCAGGATTCTTGCCTGGAGAATCCCGTGGACAGAGGAGCCTGGCGGGCCGCAGTCCGTGGGGTTGCAGAGCTGGACAGGGCTGGAAAGCAAAGAGAAACGGCAGTGTGCTGGGCTCTTGCTTTGCTTGCTTGCTCTCCTGTCACACGGAGACCGAGCCCTCTCCCAGGTTACCTCGGAGGAGGAGCACTTCGTCCCGTTGCGTGCACCGCAGCGTCACCGGCTCTACCTGGCACCTCGGGGACAATGTGCTGCCTCATCAAGGAGTTTTCTCTAGAATTAAAGCTTTCTGTACAAATGTATCTGCCCTCAGCTTGTTTCTAGGTTAATCATTTTGCTAGAAGCATTTTAATTGATTAAATATTTGTGTACTGATATTTATCATGTATCACAATTTATTACAGTATCATAGTGAGAATTCAGCTTTCTAGGCCTAGAAATCACAAGGGACAAGACTAAGAGATCTGACTGGTGAAGACATAAGACTCCTGTGTATTAACACCTACAACAATAAACTACAAAAAACCGTTTCTAGCTAATTAAGCGTTAACGTCCATTATGGGTATCATAAAATAAAACGTGAACATCTCTCCTCTGGGAACAGCCTAATATTCCATCAACAGGAAAATGACTAAGCAGAAACAGGAGTGAAACCTGCCGTTCCTGAGTGCTTTCCACGCGGCTCACACGCACGTGGGTCTCGTTCAGCCCTCACAAGTCCATCCATCACCGTAGTGCTATGAAGCTGTAAAAAGGACATTTCGACACAGAGTGTGTTCATAATACACAAAGTGGAAAATACGTTATAAAACAATATGGTCCTGTTTCTATACGGGAAAAGTATATACATAACCTGATAGGGTAAAGAGAGAGGAGTATAAACCCCACAGTGTGATATGAATCGCCAAACAGTGGGTCATGTGATTCTGGGACATAATTTGTTTTCTTAATTTCTGATTTCCACAGTGAAGAAGTAACTTGAAAATTGTATACAAATTGCAAACTCAAACCCTGTTTTGTTCTGTTTAATGGACTACATGTTATCCTCCTTCTTCAAGAAGTATATACTGCACATAATTTAAGCCATTTTGGAGGCTTGAAGCTCATCATCTTGGGCAAGAAAATCACGTGTTTCTGAGCTAGGAAGGAACTCTACCAGTGCCGACAAGGAGCCGCTGCAGTTAGCGTTGTTAGTTTCTGCGTGAGTCTGTGATCGGAGAGTCCTTCCTTTTCTCAGACGTCCCTTTGTCCTGGGGTCAAGTGGCTCTTCCTAACAGGAGTGCACATCAAAATCACCTAGGTAACTAAAAAAAAAAAAAAAAAAAGTAAAACTGTCTTGACCACTTGACTGGGGTTTTTGATTCAACAGGCCTGAGGTGGAGCCTTGGAAGCTCTGTTTAAAACGAACTTCAAGCTCCCTTGTCACCTTCCCTGAGAGCCGGCGTCGCGGCCAACGTGCCTTCCGCTGCGGCATCCGCTGCCGTGTTTTTCTCAGGTTGGCTGTGTGAGGACCCGAGACAGACTTTCTGCCTTCCGCCAGCACAGTGGAGCAGCCGCTCTCAGACGTGTTCAGAGGTTGTTACTGCTCAGTCCTGCCCGACTCTCAGACCCCGTGAACTGCAGCCCGCCAGGCCTCCCTGTCCATCACCATCTCCCAGAGTTGACTCAAACTCATGCCCATTGAGTCGCTGATGCCATCCAACCATCTCATCCTCTGTCGCCCCGAATTCTTGCTCCTCCTTGCAGGCTACAGTGAGACACTGTGCCACTGAATTCTCCTATAAAAACTCAGGGCAATTTTATCCCAGTGCCCGTGACCACGTTCCTGTCCTCTCTCATTTTCAGACAAGTATTCGCACTCACTTGGACCAGGTCAAGGCGAAAATGCAGAATGTGTTATAAGGACAAAGGGGAAGTTTCTGGAACTGTGGGGCAGGAAACACAGCTCCACCTCACAAGAGCCCAACCCAAGAGGGAGAAAACCTCCGGAAACGGCAGTCATTTTCTCAGTCTCTTGTTTTTGACTTCTGCTTTCTGCTTCTCCCCACTGTTGAAGGCTGAGGCCACCCCTCAACCTGAGTTCATATCTTCTGAGTTGCAGCAACCAACAATGACTGCCTAGGGTTTCACAGGCCCACTTCTATGCTCCTTCGATTCAGTTCAGTCACTCAGTCATGTCCGACTCTTTGCAACCTCATGGACGGCAACACACCAGGCCTCCCTGTCCAGCCCCAACTCCTGGAGTTTACCCAAACTCATGTCCATTGAGTCAGTGATGCCATCCAGCCATCTCATCCTCTGTCGTTTTTCCAGTGGTCATGTATGGATGTGACAGTTTGACTATAAAGAAAGCTGAGCGCCGAAGAATTGATGCTTTTGAACTGTGGTGTTGGAGAAGAACTTGAGAGTCCCTTGGACTGCAAGGAGATCCAACCAGTCCATTCTAAAGGAAATCAGTCCTGAATATTCATTGGAAGGACTGATGCTGAAGCTGAAACTCCTGTACTTTGGCCACCTGATGCAAAGAACTGACTCATTTGAAAAGACCCTGATGCTGGGAAAGACTGAAGGCAGGAGAAGGGGGCAGCAGAGGATGAGATGGTTGGATGGCATCACCGACTCGATGGACATGAGTTTGAGCAAGCTCTGGGAGTTGGTGATGGACAGGGAGGCCTAACATGCTGCAGTCTAGGAGTCGCAAAGAGTCGGACACGACTGAGAAATTGAACTAAACTGATCACACATTTGTGTAGAGTGTGTACAGCATCCTGAGGGCCAGACAGAGAAAAGTGAACCCAGGCTTTCTAAGGCACAGGTACCCAAACCCACCCACGCTGCTGTAAGCAAACAGGGAGGCTCCGTCCCAAGGCTCGGCGAGCGCTCAGCACCCCCGGGCGGGCGGAGCTGGGCACCCGCTTCTCCAGCATGCTGCGCTCTCTGCTTCTCTAGATGCCAGGCCCTAGCCTGCGGATTCTATGGATTCAGCAGAAACAGACGCTCCTACTGCAGGCCTCTTCAGGCGCCACTGGGGCTGGTCACAGTTTACGGTGATACATGGAAAGCACTGTCTTTAAATGGGTGATTTTGTTTATTTAATCTTCTCAGAAAGCAATATGCAAAATATACCAAATTATAAGACTTTTTCAACTATGCGTCTTAGCCATTTTGGGATTTAGTCTACTCAACAAATACACTAAGTGGAGGCCAGCAGAAATGGCATAAAACATAGTCTAATGTATCAGAGAATGGAGCCTGCACACACACACGCATTTATGAAGCTATAAGAATATTTGCAGACGCGTGTGAATAAAGCTCATTTACAAAATAAATCGGGATTATACTGCTGACCTCCTGGGGTTGTTTAGAAAATTCAGTGAGATAATATATATGTAAAGGGTGTGCACGTAACAGATACTCTATCTTTTTTTAACATAGGGCCAAAGTATTAAATTTTACTTATTTTTTATTGTGGCTGTTTTAATTTTAATTTTTACAGGAGTGTAGTTGCTTTACAATGTCGTGTTATAACACAATATTATAAGTAGGCATTTAATTGGTATTTATCTACTCATTTTTATGTAAAACGCACACACAGGTACACACACTCGAAACCCCTCTGTGATTCTTGCTCTCTTTGTTCGGATAAAGTGCTGCAGTTTACAGAACGTCCTTCTTAGGTCCGTGACCATCCAGGCCACAGGTCGATATGGGCTCATCAAGGAAAGAGCCCTTCTGGAGACCTGAAATCCTCCCCCAGACTGCCTCGGGAATGGAACTGGTCCCATGGGTTGTCTTCTCTTATCGTCGCGAAGTACTTGAATCTTATTTAAAATCTTAAACAAATAATTTTGTCTCCATCTTTGAAATTAAAGGATAAATATCACTTATCATCGCACCAGCCAGTTAGGCCTGTTGCTGTGCGCTTCTTTCAGACACTGCGTGTGTGGTTTCCGCGTGGCTGAGATGGAATAGTTCTAAAGTGCGCGCGCGCCCCCTCCGCTGTCTCAGCAGGTAGGGCTGCGGTTCGGATTCCGCGGGGCCTCCAGCAGGCATGCGTGTCGTTGAAAGCGGAGCTCCCTCACCCTACTCACCCTGTGCCCCTGGTGACTGTGAACGTGTCCTCAGATCGCTGATGCACCTTGTTTCTTGTTAACGGCTTCCTTTTCCTGAAACGTGTGTATATGCGAAACCCCAAGGGAAAGAGCGCATCCGTTAGTGGGATTTCAGGAGACGGAGCACCGGTTCACCCGTGTGAGTTACTGGGAAGCTCGCTGCGGACTCGACAGTTGGCTTTGAACGGATCGTCTTCTTTCTGAAACAACCGGGGAAAGCGCTGGCTGTCCAAGGGGTTTGAGGCCCCGACGAAAGGCCCTGCGTCAGAGAGCAGAGCCCCAGCGCCCGGGGCAGAAGGCGGCCTCTGTGCGAGCCTGGCCCTACAGCGGAAAAAGCGGACCTCAGGCCGGGCGTGATGCTTGCGGGATCATTCTAAAGGGCTTGCTGCACGGAGAAAGCCCCGACCACGCCCTCTGCCCTACCAGACCCGGGGAAGCCGTCCTTGGTGGGGGGGCGAGCAGCGCAGCGTCAGCCCCGGGATTGCGTGCGTCTGGCTTTGGCGTGCATCCCTCTTTGATGTGGATCATGCAGGCGATCTGCCCAGGGATAAACAGGGATGGGCCACAGTCAGAAAGAAGAAAGGATGAAGCTAGAAAGGCTCCATACCGGAGCCCTGCTGCAAAGGGGTGAGCTCACTTTCCACCCCAGAACCCAGAGTAGGTGGCATTGTGAGGCTTAATCTTTTGTCCTTGGCCCTCTCGAAGCTCAGCGGTGTTTGACCCTGACGGAGTCTGAGCTGGAGGTAGATTCTGCATAATGAAACTGCACTTAGTAAGCCGCTTTCCTGGAGGCCTCCAGGACTCGAGGGCTTCCTACTTCCTGGAGAGAAAATTACCTCCCTCGCAGAGGACAAGGCCTAATCGGCCCCACATTTATCAGGCAGGCCTCTAAGTGCGAAGCAGTGGTTTGAACAAAGGAAAACAGTAATTTTATCCAATTAGCAGTGGTTAGTTTTGTAGCTTTAACTTGTTCACATGAAATAGTGGAATGATTCTGAAACATATCCTGAAGATCTGCTACTTATAGAACTGTATTTGTGTTTGGCTGAGTCCCTTTGCCATCCACCTGAAACTATCAAAACATGGTTAATTGGCTATACTCCCGTATAAAAAGTTCTCAGAAACTGCATTTGCATCTTAGGGTAGCTGTTTTACTCGGGAAGATGCCTCTGAACCCTTTACAGCCAGGTGCGCTGAGCTTATTGCTGGATCTGCCCGTTGCAAGGTGCTTCCCTCTCCTGTATCTTAGAACAGTCTCTCTGTCTGTGATATGGCGCGCTCAGTCGGGTCTGATTCTCTGAGCCGTGGACTGTCAGGCTCCCCTGTCCATGGGATTCTCCAGGCAAGAGCACTGGAGTGGGGTACCATTTCCTTCTCCAGAGTATCTTCTGGACACAGGGATCGAACCGGAATCCCTTACATCTCCTGTACTAGCAGACGGTTCTTTACCTCGAGTGCCACCGGGGAAGGGTGACTGTAACCGATCGTGATAGAGGAAGCTCACTGGATGCCAGACTCAGCACACAGCCTTTCCACTTACTGGAGTATCTTCTCTTATGGACGAGAGAAAGCTGAGGCTTTGAGGGGTTAAGTGAGACTCAGTTCAATTGCTCAGTCGTGTCTGACTCTTTGCGACCCCATGAACTGCAGCACGCCAGGCCTCCCTGTCCATCACCAACTCCCATAGTTCACTCAAACTCATGTTCATCAGATCGGTGATGCCATCCAGCCATCTCATCCTCTGTCATCCCCTTCTCCTCCAGCCCCCAACCCCTCCCAGCATCAGAGGCTTTTCCAATGAGTTAACTCTTTGCATGAGGTGGCCAAAGTACTGGAGTTTCAGCTTTAACATCATTCCTTCCAAAGAACACCCGAGACTAATCACCTGCCAATGCGGAGACTCAGGTTCACTCACTGGATCAGGAAGATCCCCTGGAAGGGGAAATGGCAACCCACCCTGTGTTCTTGCCTAGAGAATCCCTTGGATAAAGGAGCCTGGCGGGCTACAATCCATGGGGTAGCGAAAGAGCTGGACACGACTGAGCGACTAGACAACGATTTCCTTCAGCCCTCTGCCTCTCCCAGGAGCCAGCTGCGCTGGCTCTCCAAGCCTGGAGCAAACGTCCACGTGTGTAATTATCCTGTCTGCGGGCTGCTCACCTGGGGTGTGGGTCGTGACGCACTGCACCCGCCCTTCCTACCTGATTCATTCCGGTTCCTTCTTTAGCTTTAGAAGCTTTCTTCTCAGAGTCTTTGGGTCATTCTCATTGACCATCGGGGCTTCCCTGTGGCTCAGTGGTAAAGAATTTGCCTGCAATGCAGGAGCCACAGGTCTAATCCCTGGGTTGGAAAGACCTCCTGGAGGAGGAAATGGCAACCCACTCCAGCATTCTTGCCTGGAGAATCCTGTGGACAGAGGAGCCTGGCGGGTTACAGTCCACAGGGTCACAAGGAGTTGGTTACCACCAGTGTTAGCAGCGACTAACAGCATCGTTAACAGTTGCCAAGTAAATGGCTGTAATTTGAGTGTGTCCATGGGAGGAGATAAACCCAGGGTCTTCCTACTCTGCCATCCTGGGCACTTTTCCCAAATTCTGCACTTAAAAAAAATTTTTTTTGACCACACAGCACAGCTTGTGGGATCATAGTTCCTTGACCGGGACTGGACCCGGGCCCTCGGCAGCGAGAGCAGAGTCTTAGCCTCTGTACCGCCAGGCAGCCCCCAGTTCCGCACTGTTTTGGTGGAAGTTTCCCATAAAACAAGCATGAAAACCCTGGTACTGCAGATGGATGGAAAGGGGAAATTTTTGTGGCTAACATATAGGAACATCCTCATAGGGAGGACTGGTCATCTAGAAAGGGTAGACTTTATATGAAGAAAATAATGTAATAGTAGCTCCTCAGACTTCAAAGGAGTACCTATCCTCTCCTACCCTCAGCTCACAAACCTTCTTAACTTTAGGATGAAAGCTCATAGTAAAATTATATGCTCTAAGTGAGGAAATGCTCAAAATTTTAAAAAGAAGATGACGAAAATCCCACAATGATGGGAGTGTGTCAAAGGGACCCAGGAGCCAACTGAAAGAGCTGGGGCACTTTGAGAAAGAAATAAAGTAGTGTTGGATCGAAACTCAAGTAGAAAGTAACCATCCATGAGTCTACACTAACATAAGGAAATGATCAATCTCTCGAGTGGAGATGAGCCTCCCGTGCAGGTCAGATGATTCACGTAGATGCTGCCGCCTCGGGGTCGTGAAAGGAGCCCCTTCCCACCCTCGCGTGTGCACAGTGACCTCCCCCACGAGCACTGGCTGGAGAAGCCTGGGTTTGGACAGGGTAACCTCGTGGGGGAGAAGCCTGTCAGACTTCCCCAGCCAGTGATCGAGGCTTTCGTGTCGTCTGTGATAAGGCACATGGATAAAGGGTTTCCTTGATGTGATGTGCTGAGTGCTTCCCTTCTGCGGTCTTCCTCCCCAAGGATGTGACATTAGACAGATCACCTCAGTCTCACCAAGAGAAGCTGGAGGAGGCCGTGGCAGCCTGCTCCAGCGTTCTTGCCTGGAGAAGCCCATGGCCAGAGGAGCCTGGTGGGCTACAGTCAAAAGGAGTTGGATACAACTGAGCGAGGAGCACACACACACACACCCTCCCCCCTGAGAAAGCATCAGACAAGTTCCAATTAAGGGGCGATCTACAGAATACCTGCCAAAACCTCAAGACTCTCAAGGTCACCCCAAATTTTCTCTGATCAAGTGTCACAGACCAGTGCCATCTACCAAGACATGATGGCTGAATATAATACGGCCTGTCAGATGGAACCCTGTAACGATAAAAAAGACGTGAGATAAAAACAACGGAAGTCTGAGTAAAGAGGGGCCTTGCCAGCAGTGCCTCAGCGCTGGCTGTTAACGGCGACATCAGCACACCCGTGTTCTGAATTTGGCTCCCACGGTGGCTGAGCTGTAAAGAATCTGTCTGCGAAAGCAGGAGATACAGGTTGGATCCCTGGGTCGGGAAGATCCCCTGGAGAAGGAAATGGCAGCCCACTCCAGTATTCTTGCCTGGAAATCCCCGTGGACAGAGAAGCCCGGCAGGCTACAGTCTATGGAGTTGTAAAGTGTTATTTAGTGACTAAATAGCAACAATTGCTTACTAACAGTAACAAATATACCATACTCATAGAAACTGTTAATAATAGGGGAAACTAGGTGTTGGCATAGGAAGCGCTCTGTACTTTTTTTTTTTTTAGCAATTTTTTTGTTAGTCTAAAACTATTCTAAAATAAAACAATTTTTTTTTTTTCTGACCACACCACCTGGCATGTGGGACAGCTCCTTCACTAGGAACTGGATCCATGTTCCCTGCAGTGGAAGCACAGAGTCTTAACCACTGGGATGCCGGGGGAGTCCCCAAACTTAATTATTTTTAAGTGAAGAAACATCATACACACTTTACAAATGCTTCTTTCACCAAACCATGTGTGTTCTGTGGAGTAAGAAGACCCTCTCTACATTTCCCGAAGGGGGAGGGAGCGCTCTGGTGTGGGTCTGGGCTCTGCCCTGAAGCAGCGGGGGGAGGGCATTTATTCTGCAGGCGGTTTAAAAGTAAAAGCACTCACCATACTTTTTTTTTGTACACTGCTTTCTCCGCTTCACATAAAACTCACTCATCACAGTTTATTAAAGCTATTAGATGTTCCAAAAGTATGTTTCATCTAACAGTACATTCTGTGACCATTTTGAGTATACTTTTGGGAAATAAGGAAAAATATGTATCATGGGAAACAGATGGAGCTTTGGTACTTGCCTGGGTTGAAGGCAAACCTGCTTTAACCCTGGGCCTCTAGGAGACCAGCTCGAACTGTGCCACTGAGAAGAGTCGTCCACACTGGGACAGGGAGGGAGGCAGAGAACCCATCTGTGCATGGACACAAGAATGGGTGCTTTGCCCTCTGGTCCATCAGAGGGAACAGGGATTGTGTGTCTCATCTTAAATGACGAACTTGATGGTGCCAACATTTAAGGACTCTGAGAGGTGGTTAAGAAAGAGTGACAATTTTCCAAGTGGCAATTTATTTCAGGTTCCAGGGAAGATTCAAATGGTAGTAACAGAAAAAAAAAAAAAAGTTTTAGCAAGGTTTGTAGTAACACTCAGTTCAGTTCAGTTCAGTCACTCAGTCGTGTCCGACTCTTCACGACCCCATGAATCGAAGCACGCCAGTCCTCCCTGTCCATCACCATCTCCTGGAGTTCACTCAGACTCACGTTCATCGAGTCCGTGATGCCATCCAGCCATCTCATCCTCGGTCGTCCCCCTCTCCTCCTGCCCCCAATCCCTCCCAGCATCAGAGTCTTTTCCAATGAGTCAACTCTTTGCATGAGGTGGCCAAAGTACTGGAGTTTCAGCTTTAGCATCATTCCTGCCAAAGAACACCCGGGTGGTAATGCTCAGTTGTGTCCAACTCTTTTGATCCCATGGATCCCATGGGCCTCCAGGAGCCCAGCTCGAACTAGTGCTCGAACTTAATGTTTAATACACACAGCAGAGTGTGTGTGACACAAATGTAACTTACAAATCACTCTAGCAAGGTGGACACCCATGAACCAGCCCCTGCTCCAAGAACTGGGAGTGTTGCCTACAGCATTCCATCTCCCCCTCTGTCCCCACCTCCCCTCCCTAAGTAGTGACCATTACCCCCAAAGTATGTGGTTATCAGCCCCCCAATTGTTGAAAAGTTAAGCTTTCATCGCATGCGCGTATAGCCATGAGCAATATATTGTTTCATTTCGACTCTGAGGTTGACAAAGGATGATGTGAATGTAGTCAAGGGCAACCTTCTCCTAAGCCGCCATGTCATGTTCCTGATTCACGTATACTGCGTGGACGCTTTGCCTGCAGTTCCCTTATTCTGGTGTCTTCATAGAGTGCTGTCATATGGATATCCCAGTTTGCTTCTCCATTCTGACTTGAGGCATTTGAATTTTTCCCAGCTCCGGTGCCATCATGACCCGTGTGGCCCAGGGAGCATTCCTGGGGATGTCTCCTGGGCATCTTTACATGAGCCTTCGCTGGTGTGGTGGTTCTCAGACACGAGTGTGCACCAGAATCCTCTGAGGACTTGTTAAAGCACAGACTGCTGGGCCCCGTGCCCAGGGTTTCTGATTCGGCGGGACCAGGGCGGCGCCGGAGATTCTGCCTTTGTCCTAAGCTTGCGGGAGGTGCTGCTGCTGGCGCCTGGGGCCGTCCTTGGGAGCCACTGTCCTGGGAGCAGCTCCGAGGGGCAGGCCAGCCGGGGCGCTAGGGAGGCACCTGTGGTAAGGCAAGGCCCAGCTTTCCCTGTGCAGCTGGGTCCTTTTGTTTTCTCCTGACAGTATGGAAAAGTTCCACTGAGCCATGTTTTCACTCATCCTTAGTTTTATTCATGTTCTTGCTCTATGTTCAATGTGACTGACCCTGTAGGAAAGGGACAGGATTCATACATGAAGACTAGTATGTTTTACACGTTTCAAAAATTGAAGTAGGTGGTTTACAATATTGTGTTAGCTTCAAGTATACAGCAAAGCAATTCAGTTATACGTTTTGGTGTTTTTTTTTTTTTTTTTTTTTTTTTCAGATTTTTTCCATTACAGGTTATTGTAAGGTATTGAATGTTGTTCCTTATTGCTCATCTTTTTTGCATAGTGTGTATCTCTTAATCCCAAACTCCTAAGTCATCCTCTCCCTTTCTGTTTTGGTATGCATAAGTTTGTCTTCCGTGTATGAGAGTCTGTTTCTGGTTTGTGTATAGACCCTTGTGTTATTCTTTGGATCCCACACGTGACTGACATCACTTAATACTTTTGTCTTTGTCTGACTTACTTCACTAAGTCTAATATTCTCCAGGTCCGTCCATGTTGCTGTAAGTCGCATTTTTTCATTCTGTTTTTATGGTAGGAAGTGTGGGCCTCCCGGGCAGTGCTAATGCTAAAGAATCCACCTGCCAATGCAGGAGACATGAGAGACATGGGTTCAATCCCTGGGTCAGGAAGATCCCCTGGAGGAGGGCATGGCAACCCACTTCAGTATTCTTGCCTGGAAAACCCCATGGACAGAGGAGCCTGGCAAGGCTAATGTCCACAGGGTTACAAAGAGCTGGATACTACTGAAGCAACTTAGCACACAGCAATGTGTGTATACGCGCACACAAGTGTGTGTGTGTGTGCATATATATAATGGACACGCATGCCCACGCACTGCACCCTTTTCCACTCATCTTTTGATGGACACCAGGCTGCTCTCACGTCTCGGCTACTGTGTGCTATGCTTTTAAAAAGAGATCTTCACGGATTGTGCTTCATTGAGCGTAAGCAAAAGAATGGACTGTAATAGGTTTTCCCGGGAAAGTAGATAGAGACGTAAAGGGCAGTAAACAGTGAACAATTCATAAAACTTTGAAGGAACATCACTTACCAGTCTCGGGGGGAGTTGGGTGGCTTGGCCATTTAGGCTTTTTTCAAGTGGCTGTAACAAAAACTGGAGGGTCCTCACACTCTCAGCAGTGCCACTCGCAGAGACCCTCCATAGTTCTCCACAGAAATGAACACAAAGTTATATTTGTTCTCCCATCAAGTGTACAACGTTGTAGCTTAACCACAAGCTACCTCTTTTTGAGAAGATGAAGACTCGGGACCGACGCGGTTGAAATCTCATGATATTGTGAGAAGAGTATCCTGGACTGAGGCATCGCCGGCCAGAACTGGAAGAAGAGAGAAGACACTGAAGACAAAGAAGAGGAAACTGCCGGGACAGGAAAGCGTCAGCTCCCTCGCAAGATGGCGGAGCCTAAGGCGGAGGGAGAGCACCGGCTTCCGCCCTGCAGACCTGGGCCTGAGGGCCGCTCTCGAGCCCGCGCGGGTGTGAGGAGGGCCCGGCGTCTCGCTGCGTCCCGAGCCTCGGAAACGGGCCGCGGGGGCCACCGCAAGCGCGGCGCAGGCCGCCGCGCTCCCAGCGTTCTGCGTCCTCTTTTCCTTGGGAACTAGCTTTATGAAAAAAGTAACAGCTGCCATTTTCACGTTAGTTCACCGTTTGCAGAGCCCTTTCCCAGATGAATCGGCATGGCGCCTAAGAGGAGGCTCTTCCCGTCATCCCCAGCGCCGCGCCGCTGAGCGGCACCCGCCTTCCGGGCGCCATTTTGAACACTGGACAGCAGTGCGCACGCGCAGTGGTGCCTCCTCGTTGCCCGCGCCCGGGAAGACGGAATCGATCTGGACCTGGCGGTATGTAAGCTGATCCTCTCTCTGGCTCTGCAAAGAGACGTCAGCGTTGAGGCCTTCCTCTGCGCCAGACACTAGGCAGCTTCTTGTCTTTTAAACTTCAAGACGTCTCGATTCAAGGCAGGCTCAATTATTACTCTTCTTTGATACAGGAGGAAACAGTCATAGACTTTAGCATAAAACATTATGCTAAATCCTGAAACATGATGCTGTGAAAGTGCTGCACTCAATATGCCAGCAAATTTGGAAAACTCAGCAGTGACCACAGGACTGGAAAAGGTCAGTTTTCATTCCAATTCCAAAGAAAGGCAATGCCAAAGAATGCTCAAACTACCGCACAGTTGCACTCATCTCACATGCTGGTAAAGTAATGCTCAAAATTCTCCAAGCCAGGCTTCAATAGTACATGAACTGTGAACTCTCTGATGTTCAAGCTGGTTTTAGAAAAGGCAGAGGAACCAGAGATCAAATTGCCAACATCCGCTGGATCATCGAAAAAGCAAGAGAGTTCCAGAAAAACATTTCTGCTTTATTGACTATGCCAAAGCCTTCGACTGTGTGGATCACAATAAACTGTGGAAAATTCTGAATGAGATGGGAATACCAGACCACCTAACCTGCCTCTTGAGAAATCTGTATGCAGGTCAGGAAGCAACAGTTAGAACTGGACATGGAACAACAGACTGGTGCCAAATAGGAAAAGGAATACGTCAAGTCTGTATATTGTCACCCTGCTTATTTAACGTCTATGCAGAGTACATCATGAGAAATGCTAGGCTGGAAGAAACACAAGCTGGAATCAAGATTGCCAGGAGAAATATCAATAACCTCAGATACATAGATGACACCACCCTTATGGCAGAAAGTGAAGAGGAACTAAAAAGCCTCTTGATGAAAATGAAAGAGGAGAGTGACAAAGTTGGCTTAAAGCTCAACATTTAGAAAAGGAAGATCATGGCATCCGGCCCTATCACTTCATGGGAAATAGATGGGGAAATAGTGGAAAAAATGTCAGACTTTATTTTGGGGGGCTCCAAAATCACTGTAGATGATGACTGCAGCCATGAAATGAGAAGACGCTTACTCCTTGGAAGAAAAGTTATGAGCAACCTAGATAGCATATTCAAAAGCAGGGACATTACTTCGCCAACTAAGGTCCATCTAGTCAAGGCTATGGTTTTTCCTGTGGTCATATATGGATGTGAGACTTGGACTATGTAGAAGGCTGGCTGCCAAAGAATTGATGCTTTTGAACTGTGGTGTTGGAGAAGACTTGAGAGTCCCTTGGACTGCAAGGAGATCCAACCAGTCCATTCTGAAGGAGATCAACCCTGGGATTTCTTTGGAAGGAATGATGCTAAAGCTGAAACTCCAGTACTTTGGGTACCTCATGTGAAAAGTTGACTCATTGGGAAAGACCTTGATGCTGGGAGGGGTTGCGGGCAGGAGGAGAAGGGGAGGACTGAGGATGAGATGGCTGGATGGCATCACAGGCTCGATGGACTTGAGTCTGAGTGAACTCCGGGAGATGGTGATGAACAGGGAGGCCTGGCATGCTACCATTCATGGTGTCACAAAGAGTCGGACACGACTGAGCAACTGAACTGAAGTGAAAGAAGCCAGTCACAGAAGACCACGTATTGTGTGACTTTTCTGAAATGTCCAGAAAAGACAGATAAATAGAGGCAGAAAGTAGGTTAGTGGTTGCTAGGAGCTAAGGGGAAGGCAGTGGCACCCCACTCCAGTGCTCTTGCCTGGAAAATCCCATGGACAGAGGATCCTGGTGGGCTGCAGTCCATGGGGTTGCTGAGAGTCAGACACGACTGAGCAACTTCACTTTCCGTTTTCACTTTCATGCACTGGAGAAGGAAATGGCACCCCACTCCAGTGTTCTTGCCTGGAGAATCCCAGGGACAGGGGAGCCTGGTGGGCTGCCGTCTATGGGGTCTCACAGAGTCGGACACGACTGACATGACTTAGCAGCAGCAGCAGCAGTGAGGGGATTGGAGGGAAACGAGGATGACTGCTAGTGTGTGGGGGGCTCTTTCTAGAATGAGGAAAGTGTTCCAAAATCGGGTGTGCAGGGAATGGACCATTCTGTGAATGTCTTGCATTGTAAGTGAAGGGGGCGTATTATGGTGTGTGAGTTGTGTCTCAATAAAACTGATTTGTTAAAGTCTTACCTAAAAGAAAAACAGGGACGTCCTTGGTGGTCCAGTGGGTAAGACTTTGCCTTACTGTGCAGGGTATGAAGGTTTGATTCCTGCTCAGGGAAATGAGATTCCACATGCCTCGTGGCCAAAACATACACCACGAGCAATATTGTAACAAATTCAATAAATATATTTTTTTAATGGTCCACATGAAGGAAAAAAAAAACACTCTAATAATAATAATAAAGCAGGCCCAGAACAATTAGGGAACTTGACCAAGATTGTAAGTGCTAGCAAGTGGCAGGGCAGGACTGAAACCAGCAGACTGAGTTCCGATCCACACATGAGGGTGCTGGGCTTCTCTCTCCCCATTTGTCTGCCTGAAAGCTCTGGCTGCTCCTTCAGGACTCAGCTCAGCACTTCCTCCTTCAGAAGGGTTCCCGTATCTCCAGGCAGACGCCGTGCTCCCTCTCTTGGGCCCTCACTGTCCCAGGAAAACCTCCTCTAGAGCACTTTCCAGGATCTTGTAAGGTGGGCTGACTGTTTACCTCCTCAGCACAAGCACGCTTATGTCTAGAAGGAAGAGAGCGGGTAATTGCCACCATATAAACCCAGGGCCTCACTCCTGTCTGGCACCAGTGACATATGTCCAGTTCTGCTGCCATGGCTGAAATCAGAGGCCCAGGGCTAGGCCTTTCCATAAAGCATCCTTCACCACCAACATCAAAGAAGGCTCCCGAGCAAAATGACCCCACGTGAGATACACTTTTGTCCACAGTTGAGTATGATGAGCTTGACTGATGCCATCTTCCCACTAATGAGACCCAGATCGCCAGTCTAATCTCTGTGCAGGTTGCTGAGCATCACTTCCTTTTCTGTGATTGCAAATTGAGCCCTCACTCCAGACAGTCTTCATTTTTTTTGATTGATTGGAGTATAGTTGCTTTACAATGCTTTATTAATTTCTGCTGTAAAAAACAGCGAGATGAGTCAGCCATAGGTATACGTGCATCTCCTCTTTTTTGGATTTCCTTCCTGTTTTGGTCACCACAGGGCACTGAGTAGAGTTTCCTGTGCTACACAGTAGGTTCTCGTTTGCTATCTATTTTATACCAAGTAGTGTATATACACGGCAACCCTTGTCTCCCAGTTCATTCCACCACCCCACCACCCCGGCTTTGTGGCCATACATTTGTTCTTTATGTCTGTGTTTCTGTTTCTGCTTTGCAGATAAGTCCATCTGTATCATTTTTCTAGATTCCACACATAAGCGATATTATACGATACTTGTTTTCCTCTCTCTGGCTTACTCCACTCTGTGAAGATCTCGGAGTCTCTGCAGTTGGCGCTGTTTCATTCCTTTGAACGGCTGAGTGATATTCCCGCGTGCACATGCACCCCCAGTTCCCTGCCCATTCCCCTGCTGCTGGGCACTAAGGGCGCTTCCGCGTTCTGGCTGCTGCGTATACTGCTGCGGTGAACAGTGAACACTGGGGCGCATGTGTCGTTATGATTTTCTCCCGAATATGCCCAGGAGTGGGGCTGCTGGCAGACAGCTTTCTTGTAACGCCTATGCAGTTGATAAGACAGGAGACTAGATTTGACTGTTATGATTAAGAGAAAGCACATTATTGCCTCTGGAACAACATCTGCAAGTTCCTGTCCAAGTGGTGGGAATGAGCACTATTCCTGATACACGGAATGGACACTTGTTAGTTTTTGACCCTCCATCTTTCTTCCACTGATAGTGTTTAGAACATTGCCTTGGAAGATTAGTCACCACCCAGCTAAAGTGGGAAGGAACTTTAAGAAAAATTAAATTCCTCCATACGATCCAAAGTCTGTGAAACGTTGATGTCTGTAGACAGACACATCAAGATGCTAACAGGAAGGCATGGTACGTGCTCAGTTGCTCAGTCCTGTCCAGCTTCTTCGTGACCCCATGGACTGTAGCCCGACGACTCCTCTGTCCTTGGAATTCCCAGGCAGGAAACCTGGAGTGGGTTGCCATTTCCTTCTCCAGGGGATCCTCCGGACCCGGGGACCGAACCCGGTGATCTCCTGCACTGGAAGGTCGATTCTTTGCCATCAAGCCACCTGGGCTGCATGAATTGTCGCTCGTCTTGCACTGAGTTCTTTACACTGTGAACTCGTGTAATCCTCTTGCTCTTGCACTGTTGTTTGTCCCCGTTTGGCCCATGGGAAATCTGGACTATGGAGTTGTAGTAACCTCTTTTTCTGGACAGCAGGGTTGTGAGGGGATTTTAATTGCTCTTCTCTGCTTTTCTGCGTGTTCTGAATATTCTGCAATGAACGTGGGTCATTAGGAACAACATGTGGTGAGGGTTTGGTGGCTCAGTCGTGTCCGACTCTTCCGACCCCGTGGACTGTAGCCCGCCAGGCTCCTCTGTCCCTGGGATTCTCCAGGCAAGAGCACTGGAGTGGGTGCCGTTCCCTCCTCCAGGGCATCCTCCTGACCCAGGAATCGAACTTGGGCCTCCTGCACTGCAGGCAGATTCTTTACCGACTGAGCTGCAAGGGAAGCCCCATACAATAACACATATGAAATGTCATTGTAAACAAAATGTAATTAAACAGAAACCAAAGAATACAGCACTCTATGAGGAAAAAATTTTCTCCCAGGTGACAGACTACCCCACTAAGGTGCTTGTGGGGCTCTCGATGACTGATGAATCATGCACAAGACCGATCTGAGAGTGTCTACCCTGGCTGCAAGGCTTACTGAAGTATGCCAGGGACTTGCCTGTGGTCCAGTGGCTAAGACTTCAGACTCCCAGTGCAGGGGGCCCAGGTTCAATTCCTGGTCAGGGAGCTAGATCCCACATGCCACCCTAAGGGTTCGAATACCACAGCTGAGACCCAGTGCAGCCAAACAAACAAACAAATATTTTAAAAAGTAACCATGCCAGCTTTCTTTCTTTCTTTTTTTTTTTTTTTTTTAATTGTTCTGGCCACACAGCATGTGGGATCCTACTTCCCTGACCAGGGATTGAACCCATACCCCTGGATTGGAATCATGGAGCCTTAACCACTGGACTATCAGAGAAGTCCCTCCAGCTTACTTTTAAGGTCATCTGTGCATGCCTGACATGTCACATTGTGAAATCACAGAGCAGTGGGACCCAGTAGCTCATCTGAGGGACTTGCACCTCCATGCTGCTGACCCGGGTCTTCTAAGAAAAACACACACATCTGTGCCTGATCCTTCAACCAGGACTCATTCAAAAAGAAAACAAAGATAAGGATAAAGTGAGTTTCATGAAAGAAAACCCTCCATGTGCTTGACAACTTATTGGCAAAGACAGACGGGAGGTGTGCAGCCCGCCAGCATCTCCTTGGCCGCCCCAGAGCCCGTCTCGCCTGCCTCAGTGTGTGGTCAGCGTTTATCTCACCCAGAGCCGAGGGAAGGGAGGTGCTGAGGCCCACCGGCGGCTCACGCTGATCCAGGCTGATAAAGGTGCTACGGACGTGCATTTTCAGATTTTCAAAACATAGAAATGTTCAGCTTCCACTGTGTTCTGTTTGATGACCACTGCCTGGTGTCAGGTCTGAGAAGACCTTTCTGGCTTCATCAACACTCGGGGGACGACTTTCCTGACTCACAGCCGGCCCTGGGGAGAAGATGGCAGCGTCTCAGGAGGTGTGGCTCTCGCGTCACAGGTGGGTGTGAGAAGCATCTGGCGGGGCGGGGGTGGGGCTGGGGGGTCAGAGGGCACCGGGCTTGCCTTTCAACTCTAGATCTTGCACGTGGCCTTTTCAAAGCAAGGGGGCCTTGGAACTTCCCTGGCAGCCCAGGGTGAGAACTCCACGCTTTTCCTACAGGAAAGCAGGTTGATCCCTGGTCAGAAGACTCCAATCCCGCACACTGCACGGCCAAGTGTTGAGGTTTTATATTCCTGATTGAATTTAGGGCATGGGTAGCTCACGAGTATTAAACAGGTTTCCCAAAGTGCCTGAAAGAACTTATCAGAAGGGACAGTGGGGGATGCGGCTAAGTGCTTCCTTCCCCCAGAAGAGACAAAGACAGGCATCCAGCGGTCATCTCTCAGCTGGCCTGAAGGGAACATCCCCTCCCACCCAAGGTGCTGCGGCCCTGCGGCTGGCACCAGATTCACCTGCAGAACACGCTCGCCTGGTCTGAGTGAGCGGGGCCGGAGCGCCGAGGCAGGGACCGGCGAGCCAGATGGAACCGGAGGCTGAGACGTTACGCAGGAGGGCGGCCCTGCACAGCACGGCTCATCGTTTCCGAGTTAGACAAGGCTCTGTCCCTGTGATCAGATTGGTTAGTTTTCTGTGATTGCGGTTTTCGGTCTCTCTGCCCTCTGATGGAGAAGGATAAGAGGCTTATGGAAGCTGCCTGATGGGAGAGACTGACTGAGGGGGAAACTGGGCCTTGTTCTGATGGGCAGGGCCGTGCTCAGTAAATCTTTAATCCATGGGGTCGCAAAGAGGCAGACACAACTGAGCGACTGAACCGAACTGAACTGAAGAGGGAGGCTGGTGTGCGAAGGTCACAAACAGTGACCAGAGCGTGGGTGAGAGTGGACGGGATGGGGCCAGGCCGATGGCTGGAGGCCGCGGCAGTCGGTGGCCGTGGGTGTGTCCTCTCTGCATCTCTGACCTGAATGGTTCCTCCTTTCCTGCAAAACATCGCCGGCCCCTGATCTGTTTCGCAGGCCTCCGTTTGCCCGTCACGGAGCTTTGCATCTGCTCTTGTGGCTCCCCTGCAACGGGCCACTTCTAAGTGGGAACAGGAAGCTGGGTGGCTGCTAATCGAAGGGCAAGGGACAGCTGGGGACATGGAATCTAGAGACTCCTCATCAAGTCAGTCCTGAACCCAGAAGAGGGAGCAAGGACCCCACAGAAAGCATATGTAAGCCTCTCCCCTAGTGCAGAGACACAAACTTACTAATAGGTGATAGGTGGGTTTTTTTCAATGTAAGACCTGAATTGTCTTAAGGTTTTACCGAGAATAAAATAATAGGTCCTAATGGTCATCATTATAATGAAAATAGCACGTAGCATCCCGTAATGAAAGGACCCCTTCCTCTCCATCTCTCCAGATAAACTGTCTGAGCTTTCTGAGGCTGGGACTCTTTCACCTCCATCCTTAGAATCTAGCCAGAATAGGTGGGGGTTTTTCCCCTTTAAAAATAAATCAACTTTATTGAGTTATAATTCGTATACAGTGAAATACACTGATTTTTAAAAAACCAGGTTTATGGAAGTATACATACATAAAATTCACCGTTTGGGGTATACTGAGTTTTTTTAATTTTAAAAAAATGTTATTGGAGGATAGGTGATCCACAATATCTGAATAGTGTTGAATGAATGTTCCAGGATGGACTCAGGAGAGACTGGAGAGAGAGGAAAGGCCCTCCAGCCTAGCCTTCCCTCGTTCCAGGCTGAACCGAGCGTGCCTGCAGACCCGCTGGGCTTTCACACGCCATGCAGGACAGTGAGGCTTCCCTGGTGGCTCAGCTGGTAAAGAACCTGCCTGCAATGCAGGAGATGCAGGTTCAATCGCTGGGTTGGGGAGATCCCCTGGAGGAGGGCACGGCAACCCACTCCAGTGTTCTTGCCCGGAGGATCACACGGACAGAGGAGACCCACGGACTACGTCCATGGGAGAGCAGAGTCAGACACGACTGGGCAACTAACACTTTCAGTTTTCACTTTGGGGTGTAAAAGCCTGCCGCTAGGGAGATCTTTAAAATGACAAGTTTATTTTTATGAGTAGCTCTGTGTGTATTTCTCAGACTAAGACAGACAATGAAAGAGAACTGAAAAGAACAAAGCAAAAGACCCAGCACAGCCAACCAGGCGGGAGGGGGTTTCTAGGGCCAAGTAATCAGCCACCGGGCTCGGGGCAGCTGGGCGAGTTTTCTGAGTCATATTTCTTCTTTTTACGTTTGTGCTCATTTTGAAAGAGCCAGAGTAAACACAGAAAGGCTCGGGCAGCCCTCTTCTGCCCCCTCCGCCTGTGCTCTCCGCTCTGTTCACTGGGGGCGCTGACCGCATTCCACTTGCGTTTTCCTGCCGGTAACCAGGGACACACTCACGGGGTGACGTCTTCCCGCAGCCTTGCTGCACTGTGGGCAATCATCTGATTCTCTTTTCAAAGTGACACAGTGGGAACAAATTAAACTATTAATTGTGTAGTTATTCCTGCAAATGGAGGAAATAAATGAGCTGTAAAAATGTGAGCTGTATAATTGATTCTCAGCTGCATGTTTCCCGCATTAGAACTTCGAATGCCAGAAATCATTTCCCACCGAGTGGCTTGACACACAGTAATGAGCTGCTCACACACGATTGTGTGTTTTAAAAGCCTGGAGTTTCTTATAATTAGAGACTAATTTCACTGTTAGCGTGAAGCCAGGATCGTTCTGCCTCTGAGGACTTGCTGTCATCGTATGGAGTGGGGTGGTGTTCCTGGCTGGATTATTCAACACTCGGCAGAATCTCCTCTTCTGACCCAAGTCATCTGGGGTCATTTCCCTGCTTCCCAGCACCCATAACAGGAAGCAAAATTTTAAATTTTAAACTGAAGTGTCGGTGGTTTACAGTATTGTGTTCAGTTCAGTTCAGTCGCTCAGTCGTGTCCGACTCTTTGCGACCCCATGAACCGCAGCACGCCAGGCCTCCCTGTTCATCACCAGCTCCTGGAGTTCACTCAGACTCAAGTCCATTGAGTGCGTGATGCCATCCAGCCATCTCATCCTCTGTCGTCCCCTTCTCCTCCTGACCCCAATCCCTCCCAGCATCAGAATCTTTTCCAGTGAGTCAACTCTTCTCATGAGGTGGCCAAAGTACTGGAGTTGCAGCTTTAGTTTTAGGTATTTGTAAAGTGATAGTTGCACGTATTTTTTCACGTTATTTTCCGTCATAGGATCTTACAAGACACTGATTACGGCTCCTTGTGCTGCACAGAGCCCTCACCGCTCACCCCTCCCTGCATAGCCGTCTGTGTCTGTTCACCCCGGTACTCCTTCCTAGCCCTTCCTTCCCCTCTCCCCTTTGGTACCATGAGATTTTCTGTCTGTGAGTGTGCTTCCGTTTGTTGTAGACTCATTTGTATTATCTGTTAGATTTGTGTTTTTCATGCTTTAGATTTATGTAAGTGATATATAGCCTCCGTCTTTCTCTGAAGCACTGAACTGACTGGATCTTCTCTCGGTCCCTCTGTGCTGCTGCAAATGGCAATGTTTCGTGCTTTTTTATGACTAATATCGTATATACACCACATCGGAAGCCGCCTGTTGCTGGTCGCTTGGGTTGTTTCTGTGTCTTGGAAACTGTAAATAGTGTTCCTGTGAACACTGGGGTGCATGCAACTTTTTAAAAAATTATTTCATTTATTTTTACTTTTTTGAAAAACTTATTTACTTAACTGGTTGTTCCAGGTCTTAGCTGTGGCATGCAGTATCTGGCTCCCTGACCAGGGATGGAACCTGGGCCCCTGCACTGGGGAGCACAGAGTCTTGGCCCCTGGACCACCAGCAGCCCCCTGATATTTACACTTTTTTACTGATAAAATAACCTGAAATTTAAAGCAATTAATTCCACTTGTTTTTTAGTCCATGCTATTGTTTTCTGTTTACAAAAGTAGTAAGCTCATTGTTTTTATCGAATTTAAATATTAGACAATTCAGAAATATGTCAATTGTAAAGTTCCATTGTAAATCCTGCTCCCCCATATGGCTACTCTCTACTGCCCTGTCTAGGCATACATATATAATTCGTTTTAATTTTATAATGGGACCATGTATCTACTGAACTCTGTGTTTCTTTCTTTTTACACAATGCCAATGTCACATGGTTGATAACGTGAGACAGTGTGCTTCAGTGCCCAGCCAGCACCTGGCACATAGCGAGGGCCCGGTAGACAGATTTACAATAGTAAGATTCAGGGGTTGTCTCTGAATTTCAGATCTCCATTCTCTATACCGTGGATAATTGGGAGTTCATATAATACAGCAGAAAACAGAGGCATATAGGGAGGGAGCTAAAAATCGAGCCTACGGGGCTTGAGCTGGAATCTCTGAGGTGCTGTGTACAGTTGGCTGACGCTTGCACTGCAGCGAGGAGTCGAGCGGAGAGCTCAAACCTACGTGCACGTCTCGCCCTGCGTCCGGGTCATGTCTGCCCAGAGGGGAGCCTCTTCCTGATTTCCACACAAATCCACACACCAGCTGGGGACCATCGCCTTGGGTGCTAGTAAGAGATTGCTCCTGGGGGGCTGGGGGTGCTCTGTTGCATCGTAAGACCCAGCAGGACACCACCCTGAAGAAGTCGGCTTGGAGCACTGAGTGCCCCTGGATGGATGCTGCCAACTGCGGCGGGCCTCTGGGGCCACCCGAGCAGCGTCTGCAAGATGGACTTCCACAGGCGGCTGGCCTTACACTTCGGAACCAGGGCCCCAGGATTCCCGACAAACCCCCGAAGCAGGCGGAGCGGATTGGGAGGCCAGAAAAGAGCACGTCCAGGCAGCAGAGTTCAGAAGGCCGCAATGGGGCTGGAGACAAGGTCCAGCAAGGCATAAAGGATTGGTTACAACAGTCATGCGGGGTAAGACTCAGAGGACTCTAGAAGGATGAAACCACACGGGAGCCAGTGTGGTCCAGGCATCTGCTTGGCCCTGGAGAGACAGCAGGGTAGAACAGTGAGGCCCAGCATCCCAGGAAGCTTTCGCTCTGTGATAACAAGTCCACAAGCAGGTGACTTGAGATAGAGGCAAGTGCTCTAAGGAAAATAAAGCAGATGAGACGATTGCGTGCCGCTGGGCAGAGGGCCAGGCTATTCTTTAAGCAGCCGACGGCTGGGGTACGCCATCCTGGAGCTGAGATCTGAAGTCAGCTGGGTGATGAAGAGCATTCCAGATGGAGAGCATCGCAGCGCCAAGGCCCCGTGGCAGGCCAGCATGGCCAAGGGATGGTGAGCTAGGGGACAGAATAACACAAGGCAGCTGGAAGCAGAGACGTCACTTTGCTGACAAAGGCCTGTATAGTCAAAGCTATGGTTTTCCCAGTAGTTAGTACAGATGTGTGAGTTGGACTATAAAGAAAGCTGAGCACGGAAGAATTGATGCTTTTGAACTGTGGTGTTGGAGAAGACTCTTGGACTGCAAGGAGATCCAACCAGTCCATCCCAAAGGAAATCAGTCCTGAATATTCTTTGGAAGGACTGATGTTGAAGCTGCAACTCCAATACTTTGGCCACCTGATGTGAAAAGCTGGCTCCTTGGAAAAGACCTTGATGTTGGGAAAGACTGAGGGCAGGAGGAGAATGGGATGATGGAGGATAAGATTTTTGAATGACGTCACCAACTCAATGGACATGAGATTGAATGAACTCCAAGAGGTAGTGAAGGTCAGGGAAGCCTGGCGTACTTCAGTCCACAGGATCACAAAGTGTCAGACATGACTTAGCAGCTAAACAGCAACAGCAATACAACAATGTAAATAAACTATACGCCAGTTTAAAAAGTGAGGTTGGAGTCGAGATTTCGGACGTGCAGGACCCTGGTAAAGAGCCGACACCGTGTCCTTTCCTGCTTTGGGAGGCCACTGAAGGACCCTAAGCAAGGGATGGATAAGATCAGTTATATTTTCAGTCACTCTCAGAATAAAGCCTTAATGAATGGTTCTTTCTGGCACCAGGAGGAACTGACACTGGGTGAGCAGAAGCAGCCTCTGCAGGGGCCCAGGCCAGCAGTGAGGCCTTCGACTGTGGGTGGCCATGCAGATGGGCAACAGTCAGACTCGTGGGGTCAGGGACGCAGGACCCCTGCCTCTGGGGAGCTAGGGAGGCTGTCATGAGAGCCGCTGGGCAGTAAAGGTTGAGAGAGGCCCCCTGCCTTTGGGGTGTGAGGTCAGAAGGTGGTTATGATACCCAGTCATGTATGGATGTGAGAGCTGACCAGAGAGAAGGCTGAATGTCAAAGAGTTGATGCTTTCGAATTATGGTGTTGGAAGAGACTCTTGAGAGTCCTTTAGACAACAAGGAGATAAACCAGTCAATCCCAAAGGAAATCAACCCTGAGTAGCCACTGGAAGGAAGCACTGATGCTGAAGTTGAAACTCCAAAACTTTGGCCTCCTGATGTGAAGAGCTGACTAACTGGAAAAGACCCTGATGTTGGAAAAGATTAAGGGCAGGAGAAGGGTGTGACAGACGGAGGATGTAGATGGAGATGTAGACGGAGATGGTAGATAGCATCACTGACTCGATGGACGTGATGAGCAAACTTTGGAGACAGCGGAGAACAGAGGAGCCTGGCCTGCTGCAGCCCATGCGTCACACAGAATCGGACCTGACTCAGCAACCGAACAACAAAGATAGATAACCAGGAGGAGCCCACACCCCAGAGCCTCCGCGCCGTGCAGGCTCTTAAAGGGTGAGAGTCTCCCGGTGCCTGGTCTCACCTTACAGAATAAAAGACTTAAGAAACAGGCTTGTTTCTTCTGGTTCTTGAAGCGTTACCCCCATAAAGAGCATTCTGGTTCTTAAAGGCCCATTAGGAAGCAATGAGTTTAAACGGTGTGAACACACCGTAATCCCGTGACACAGCCGTCATTTAGGCCCGGGGGGATGGAGTCCGAGCGTTGCTATTCATCGCTGGGCTTTGCTGGAGGGCTGGAGTCACGAGCTGCCTCCCCTTCCCGGCCCCTTCTCTCCAGTGAGATAAATCTGGTACTAAAACCGGACGAGCACAGAGAGAAACTGAAACCCATCTCGTGTTAATGTTGCCACTTTGACAGTCCCACCATATCGCCTGCAGGATCCCGATGTAGCCTCTGAATTATCAGAGGAAGATGAATTATGTCCAGTAAAGTCTGAAGGTTAAGGATATTGGAAAGGAGCGGAAGATAAATGTGCCCGGGACTTTTGTAGGCTTTAGGCTCCTTGGTGAGAAATAAATCAGCGAAAGTTCATTCTCTCCCCAGGGCGGTGAGTTTATTGAGATCATTCCTCTGGCCACTTCTGGCAGAGCTCTGACACATCCTGGGGAGTAGGTGAGTAAATAATGGCAATTTAAAAGCAGCCTGTCGGGGAGGGAGCTTGGGGCTCCCGCTGCCGTCAGCCACCTACCTCTTCCCTTAAGGGAAGACATATTTCTCTCATCAGGCCAACCTATGCTCCAACCAAGTGGGAATGAGAGGAGGGACTTCTCTTGGCCACCGATAACCCCCTCCTCCAGAGACGAAGGTCCTCGGCACATCTTAACTTCCCCAGGTGAAAACTGAGAGCGCCGGCCCTGCTGGAAGCCCACCCAGGACCCTCCCTCCCTCTCGCCTCTTCTCCAGGAAGAGACTCAAAATGCACCTTCCCAGGAGCATTTACCCAGTGCAAACCCAGCCAAGGGTGTGGCATCACTTCAGGGCTTAATAGCGTGACCCGAGAGCCATTTGCTTTAAACCGTAGATTCTTTTACAACCTTACAGACATATAATTGACATACAGGAATATGCACATGTTTAAGGTGGATGGTTTGAGGAGTTTAGACACATGTATGCATCCAGGAAACCAGCTGAACAATGAAGATAATGAACACAACCATCATTTCCAAAAACGTCCTGTGCCTCTTTGTAATCTGCCCCACTCCCCATCCCCTGGGAGCCACCACTGCTCTGCCAGTCTGAACTAGTCGCATTTTCTAGAATCCGTATATAACTGGGGCTGTACAGTATTTGCTCTTTTTCAAGCTGGCCCCTCTCACTTAGCACAGTCATTTCGAGGTTGATCTCTCTTGTTGCATGTGTCAGTCATTTGTTGCTTGTTACTGGCTCTCCAATATTCCCAACATCACTTGTTTTGATGTTAAAAATCATTTTCACTTCTTGGTTGAATTTCCTAGGCACCCCTGTGAAAAACCGACTGACTGTGTGGTGTGGGTCTATTTCTAGACTCTGTTGGGTTTCTCTGGTCTGTGTGTCTGTTTATACTAATGCTTCATTGTCTGGATTATTGTAACCATATAAGAAGCCTTCAAATCAGATAGCATCAGTTTCCAGCATTGTTCTTTCTTAAGTTGCTTTGGCGGTTTCAGGCGCTCAGTCGTGTCCGACTATTTCAGGCCCTTTGCACTTCTACATAAAATCTAAAATTCACTTGTCAGTTGCTACCAAATGGGATTTTGATTAGGATTGCCTTGAATCTATAGATCAATCTGGGGAGAACTGACATCTTAACAATAGAGCTTTTTTATTTTTAATAAGAGGTTTCTGATCCATAAACAGGGCGTGCTCATGCCTCGTCACTCAGTCGTGTCTGACTCCGTGCGACCCCATGGACTGCAGCCCGCCAGGCTCCTCTGTCCGTGGGATTCTCCAGGCAAGGACCCTGGAGTGGGCTGCCAGGCCCTCCCCCCGGGGATCTTCCCCGCCCAGGATGGAGCCCGCGTCTCGTGTCTCTGGCACTGACAGGCGGGTTCTCTACCCCTAGCACCCCCCGAGGAGCTCATGAGCACGGCATCTCTCTTCATGTGTTTAGGCCTCCTCTTTCTGGAGTGGGGAGGGGGTGGGTAGAAGAAATACGGAGTTTAAAGAAGATTCTTCCCCTTTGTTATAAGTGAGACCCGTGAAAACATCCAAACTAAAAGAAAAGACAAAAAGGGAGGCGAGGACTCAGAGTCCACTCTCCTTGTCCACACGGCTTAAGACGGAGCGGCCGTCCGTTGCTGCCGCAGGGCCGGCCTGCAGGACGGAGAAGGGATTCCATGGCCGCAGGCCTCAGGGGCCCCACCTCGGGCAGTCGCCGTCCCCCCTGCCGCCCGCCCCGCGGTGGGAGGGCAAGCCTCTCCAGTCCAGCTCCCCAGCCATGTCTCTTGCGCGGGTCCCCCCGGGAGAAAAGGTCCTGCTGCCCAATCCACCGCCTCCCAGGCGGGGTGAGGGAAATGCCAATGGCCTCAAAGGGGCTTTGGAAAGCCACAAGGTAATGTAGAAACGTCATCGATTGTTATCATTTTGCGCTCAGGAAGAAGCTATGGAAAACAAATCAGGAGAGTACATCTATAGCCCTAAACTGTACGCACAGGAAATAAAAGTAAGCGCCGTTCCAAGGCTGCCGCCGCACCTGGGGCTGGTCCCCTGCTCTGACGTCTCACGCCCCTGTTCCCACCTCCACGAAAACCAGCTGGGGTGACAGCTCCGTCACCGCCCCCGCCCTGTCCACCCCTGCAGGTGGGCAGGGCACGGGCCAGGAGGCAGCGCTGCACTTTGCCCAGAACTGTAACATGCAAGCAACGTGGGGGGTGGGCATAGGGTGTACATACAGAGCCCGGGTGAGGGGCCTGGCCAGGAGCACTGAGCAACGGAGGGGTCTGTCTGCCCCCTGGCTGAGCGCGGCTCTGGGGCCGTCTCTAAGGACACACAGCCGGGGAGAGGGGACAGTCTCCAAGGGACACACAGCCGGGGAGAGGGGACAGGGTCTAAGGGACACACCCAGGGAGAGGGGACAGGGTCTAAGGAACACACACCTGGGGAGAGGGGACAGTCTCTAAGGGACACACAGCCGGGGAGAGGGGACGGTCTCTAAGGACACACAGCTGGGGAGAGGGGACAGTCTCTAAGGGACACACACCCAGGGAGAGGGCATGGTCTCTAAGAGACACACACCTGGGGAGAGGGGAGAGTCTCTAAGGGACACACAGCTGGGGAGAGGGGACGGTCTCTAAGGACACACACCCGGGGAGAGGGGACAGTCTCTAAGGACACACAGCCGGGGAGAGGGGATGTTCTCTAGGGGACACACAGCCGGGGAGAGGGGACGGCGCCGTGCCGCTCTGGCCCTCGTTGGCCCCACTTGACCTGGAGCTGGTGCTGAGCAAGGAGAGGCGGGGGTCTCAGATACCAGGAAGCTGTCTGCACCCCACTCTTGACCTCAGGGGCCCAGGAGCTCTTTGCACATAATGTCTTCAGCACTAGGAGACGGTCAAAGGCACACAGTTTACCGGCTGGAGGGAGGGCTGTGGAAAGGCGGCGGGGCCCCTGAGCGCGGGGAGGCTGAGGGTGAAGGGTGGGCGCTCCGCCGGGCGTCTGGGCGCAGAGCATCTTCCAGGCCTCCAGCGCGCGGCCTGGGGACGGGCTCTCAGGTGGGCACAGGGCAGGCCCGGGGAAGGGGCCCCTCTGCACACGGACTCGGGTGAGGCTGGGGGCGCAGGCCTCCGCCCGCGTCCTGACTGCAGCCCTCTGCCTGCTGTGCGCGGTCCTGCGCGGGCCGGGCGCTGGGAGCTCCCGGGCGGCCCTGCGGGCGGGGAAGGGGGCCGCGCGGGCGTCCTCGGGGAAGCCCCGGGCGGCTGGCAGCTCCCGCCCCGGGCTGCGGGAGACCCGGCTCGCCGCCCGCAGAGATGCCGGCGGTGCTGTCCCCGCGGCGGCGGCTGAGGGGCCGGCGCCCCCAAGCGCAGCCCCCGGTGCCACCGCACCCGCAGGGCCCGGCAGCGCGTGGGCCGCCCCTGGGCGCCTCGGCCCCGGCGCCCCGCTGGTGGAGCGGCCTCGGCCTCCCGCGGACCCGCGGCCGCCGGCGCTGCTCAGGGCCGCTCTCGGGAGGCGGAGGCCTGCGCGGGCATCTGCAGAGGGCTTCCCGCAGAGACGCCTCGCGCTGCCACCGACGGCGGCCGCCCGGCCCGGCCCCTGCTGCCCGGCCTTGTCCAGGTCTAAATGTTTCTAGATCCTCTTTAACTTTTCTCACTAATGCTTTATAGCCCTCAGCACACAGCCCTTGCACGTCTTTTGTCAGATTTTCCTCAAGCATTTTATATTCCTGATGCTATTGTAAATGATACTGTAGTTCAATTTTGATTATTGTATATACCGCTACTATCTAGAAATACAATTGTATTTGTATACTGCAGTTTTCCTAAACATATGTTAGTTTTTCATTTTTTTAAGATTCAGTTGGGTTTTTTTTAAATAGACAATCGTGTCTCCTGTAAATGAAGACTTCTTTCTTTTCTTATGGGAACATTTTTAAGTGCATCCATAACCTTTCATTTTTCATATTTTGATTTTCATTCTATTCAAAATGCTTTCCAGTTTTTATTTCTTCTTTTGCTCATGGGTGATTTTAAGGTGTGTTATTTCAAATAGCTGGGGGTTTGTGCCGATCTCTCATCACTTTCTCATTTAAGCCCCGGTGGTCCTGGCATACTTTGTATGACTGGAATGCTTTTAGATGTATTGAGTTTTGTCTTGTGGCCAAGCATATTATCTATCTTGGTAAACGTTCAGTTCCTGGAAAGAATGTGTGTTCCGCTCTTGGTGGGTGGAGTCTTCTGCAAGAGTTAATTAGGTCAAGCTGGTCAGCAGCGTTGTTCAGGTCTTCCGTGTCCTTGCTGACTTTGTGTCTAATCATTCTGTCGTTTACTGTGAGGTGTGTTCACATCTCCAGTGGTAACTATGGTCGCTCACTTCTCCTGAACCGTCCTCGCGGTTTTTGCTTCATGTGTTCTGAAGCTCTATTAGTTGCTTAAGCATTTAGGGGTTTACTGTCCTCCTGATGAATTGGCCCCTTTACCCACGGTAGGAAATCCCCTTATAGCAGTGTTCCTGACTCTAACCTGCGCTTTGTCTGTAATGGATATAAACTCTCCACCTTTCTTTTGCTCAGTGTTAATGTGGAATATCTTTCCCATCTTTATGCTTCTAACTTTTCCGGTTCCAGTTCCGGTTCAGTCACTCAGTCGTGTCCGACTCTTTGCGACCCCGTGAACCGCAGCACGCCAGGCCTCCCTGCCCATCACCAACTCCCGGAGTTCACCCAAACCCATGCCCATTGAGTCAGTGATGCCATCCAACCCTCTCACCCTCTGTCGTCCCCTTCTCCTCCTACCTTCAATCTTTCCCAGCATCAGTGTCTTTTCGAACAAGTCAGCTCTTCGCATCAGGTGGCCAGAGTACTGGAATATCAGCCTCAGCATCAGTCCTTCCAATGAACACCAGGACTGATCTCCTTTAGGATGGACTGACTGGGTCTCCTTGCAGTCCAAGGGACTTTCTAACTTCTTGGGGCTTTTATATTTAAAGTGGGTCTCAAAAGAATAAATAAATAAAGTGGGTCTCGTGTAGCCCATATAGTTGGATCTTTTCCTTCCCCTTAATCTGAAAACAAGTGCTGGCTAGTTGGGTGTTTACATATTACAGTTAATGTGATTACTAGTATCAGTTCAGCTCAGTTCAGTCGCTCAGTCGTGTCCGACTCTTTGCGACCCGATGAGCCGCAGCCCTCCAGGCCTCCCTGTCCATCCCCAGCTGACAGGGTTTAAATCTGCTGCTGTAGTATTTCTCTTTGTTCGTTCCATCTATTTTTGCTCTTTTTCATTTTCCGCCTTCTTTTGGAGGACCTGAGTAATGTTTACTACTCCGTTTTATCTTCCCCGCTGGCTTATTAGCTGAAACCGCGTGGTGTGTTATTCTAAGGGCTGCTAAGAGCTGTGACCTCCACGCTTCGCCCGTCTGTCTTGAGCGCCCTTCCGCCCCTCCTCGTGGCGTCTGAGCGCCTCCCAGCGCGTGGCCGCCTCCCCTCCGGGCTCTGCTCTGTTCCTGCCACACGTTTTACTTCAGCATACATGCGGCCTGTTGTTCAGGGTCTGAAAACTGTCGTTTCACTTTTTTTGTCCAATATATTTAGTCCTTTCAGGCAAGAGGGTAGATTTAGCTCTTGTTATCCCATCATATTTCAGAAGAGACGTGCTGAGAGGTTCTTAGACACATTTTTTAAATTTTTAAGTAAAAAGTTTTCATCTCTGTTCATTATAGAAATTTTAGAGAAAGTCTGACAGTAGGCCCAAGAGATGGGGGTTCAGGCCCTCGGTCGGGAAGACCCCCTGGAGGAAGAAACGGCAACCCACTCCAGTATTCTTGCCTGGAAAATTCTATGGACAGCAGAGCCCGTCAGGTTACCGTCCGTGGGGTCGCAAAGAGTCGGACGGGACTGAGCGTGTGCGCAGACACAGGCTTATGATTTAAGAGGAGGAGGGACACTTTCTCAGTTAAAACCTTCCACCGGCATCACATCACTGGCTGCCTCCTAGCCCAGCATCTGTTGGCTGTTCAGCGTGTCTGCCCGTTCCGGCCCTGGTTCACGCTTTGTCGTTCTTTAGTCTCTCAGTCGTGTCCGTCGCTTTGCGACCCCGTGGACTGTGGCCCGCCAGGCTCCTCTGTCCCTGGCATTCTCCAGGCAAGAATACCGGAGAGGGTTGCCATTCCTTTCCTAGGGGATCTTCTCAACCCAGGGATTGAACCCGCATCTCCCGCACTGCAGGCAGACTCCTTACCACTGAGCTGCTAATCCATAAAACACAAATCACTTCAGGGCACCCTCCTGGGGCCCCTGACCCATCACAGTTTCGACCAAGCCAGAGGCCAGGACCGAGGTCCTCTCCTTTCAGCCCAGCGCCTCAGACCCATTATGACCGGGGGGAGGGGGGTGGCGGGGGAAGGGAGCAATATCCGGCAAATAGACCACTTCACAGAGAGACTGGAGGCTGCCACAGATGGGAAAGGGGAAGAAACTCTCAGGGAAGCTGAGCAAACCTTCAGAGAAGGCGGCCTCTGAGCCAGATCTCAACTGGCAAGCAGATGGCACCTCAGGCCAAGGGCACACGCGGGCATCCCTCCCGAGGTGTGGAGTGGCGGGCACCTTTGGAGAGCACCGAGCTCTGAGTGTGACAGGGAGGGGCAGGGTGTGGGGGGAGCTTGAGGCGCCCAGCTTCTGCGGATCTGCTGTGGAATTCTTTTCTGTTTTCTGTTTTTTTTTTTTTTTCTGTGAAGAACAGCGAGCTCAGAGAGGTTTTTACAAAAGAGAGCAATTCACAAATCATACTTTACTTTGATTATTTACTGACGCTTTAGTAGCCGTCACTCAGCATGAAATGTTGGAGATGCAGAAATGGACAGATAACAACACACAGACAGAAGTCTCTGGGAGAAGGCCGTGCTTTGCATTTAGTGGCAGATTCGCCGTAAAAACCTCACAGTGATGTTACAGCAGTGCCGCGAGGACAGGATCAGGAAAGGCTCTGCAAGGTTATCCATCGCTCAGCAGGAAGGAAAGCAAGACCAGAGCAGGCCTGGTGAGGCTGGAGGAAGACCTGCACTAAGACCACCAGGGCCGCGGTGGCGGAACGGCTTTTGATGGGGCGTTTTTGAGAAAGCGTACGCACACGCTGGATTCAGGGAGATGGGAGAGAATAAAGAGGAAGACTGAGGTTTCTAACTGTTCACAAAGGCATACGGAGCAGCTACGGTGTGTCAGGCTTTGTGCTAAGCACCGGTGTATCAGCGATCGAGTAATTCCCGGCCCTCCCTCCGCCTGGAATCTAGGAAGTGAAACAGACCAGCAAACCAGCAGTTACAGTACTGAGTTGGGGTGGCCACAGGGCTCTGTAATTTTGCTCACAGGAATGTACATAGGAGCTCACAGAAGGGACACACAACTCGGTCCTCAGAGATTTGGTGGGATCACGATATCTAAACCCAAACTTGAATACACTGTTGCCGTTATCTAGCCAAAGAGGTGGGTGGATAATAAAAGAGAGTTCTGGGCCTAGGTCCAGAGGCTGGGGAGAACATGGTGGGGGCGTAGTATGAGACAAGATGAGATCGGAGAGGCAGAGAGAGACCAGCTTATCGGAGGAATCCGGCCTTTACTCCAAGGGCCCTGGGGATCTACCGTAGGGCTTGAAGCAGCAATAGGAGACAGTTGATTGAGCATTTTAATGGAAGATTGGTTGCAAAATGAAGACTGGGTAGGAGTGGGGCAAGACGGGTGGTACCCAGGCAAGGCAGATGATGGCCTGGGCCAGGGACGTAGCCGCAATGGGTCAGAGTGCTGGAGTCAATGGGACATGACGTCTGACCGGACAGCAGACGAAGGACAGTTAAGTCGGCCCAAGGGCTCTGTGCTGGGCTGACGGTGGCGCTCTTTACCCAAAGGGGAGGGGCCACTCTGGGGCTAAGGATAATGACCTCAGTTTGGAGTGGGCTGAGGTTCAGGAGTCTGTGAGACATCTAAATACAGATGTCTGGCTCACTGGAGAAATCTGGGTTGAGATACAGCTCTAACCACCCCAGGATATGGATGAGTGAAAACTCAGAGAACGTGTTAGCTGTGTCAGAGAGGGCTGACAATGGGAAAAGGGCCGAGCACGGAGAGTTGGGAGGAAACTGGCTCTGAGGGAGAGACTGCCCAGGAGAACCGGACAGGCTTCCCGGAGGAGGGCGGCGCCGTGGAAAGCAAGGCTGCAGAGATCTCCAACAAGACGGGGCAATTGCAGCAAATGCTGCCAGGAGACCGCAGAAACCAAGGACTAAGATTTTCCACTGGCTTCCAGACAAGACGGGTGGGCGACCTGTTGAGAACACTTTTCTGGAGGGGGGAAACTAAGGCCCTATTCCTGAGTTTCTGGAGGAGTGAACTGCAGGTACAGAATGGAGAAGCTCTCCAAAGATGTTTGGCAAGGACGCAGAGAAGGAAGAGAGGAGGTGGTCACAGGAAGGAGCAGAAGGGGCATCAAAGGTGGGCAAGCTAGTAGGGCGGGTCTCGCAAAGAAGAATAAAAGACCTAGGAGGAGAGGAGACAACTGCTGGAGCGGGACCCCGGGACACAGGTGGGAAAGAGGCGCAGTGGCAGAAGTAACCCCAGGTGGGGGAGGACCACCCCAGCCGAGACCCAGAGGAGAAAGCCAGCAGGGCGGGGACGCACGGCCGCGTGCACGCTCCTGGGGCCTTCCCGGCTGGTGGCCTCTGCTTCTCTGGGAGGCGGCAAGTTAGTCGACACAAAGAGGAGAGATCATCCAGGAAGTGAAGGTGTCAGTGCTCAGCCCTGCCTGACTGTTTGTGACCCCACGGACGGCAGCCCGCCAGGCTCCTCTGTCCATGGGATTCTCCAGGCAAGAATGCTGGAGTGGGTTGCCAGGGGATACTCCTCCAGGGGATCTTCTCACCCAGGGATAGAACCCAGGGGATCTTCCCACCCAGGGATCGAACCCAGGCCTCCAGCATTGCTGGAGGATACTTCACCATTTGAGCCACTAATGTGTTATTTATTTACCGATATCTTATTTACTAATAACAGCTCAGCACCGGGCACACAGGACACGCTCAGGGGGCGTTTTGTCGAGTGGCTGAGTCGGTGGAGGGAGCACAGTGGCCCGTCAGGAGGAGGAGAGCTCTAGGTGTGCGTGGACAGAAGAGGCTGGAAGTGTGGCCCAGCGTTAAGGGAGGAACGGGTGACTTAGCTGAACCGTGACTGCAGAGCCTGTTTGCCGGTAAAACCAGAAGTGACGTCATGGGAAGGGAAGCCCTCTGCGTCGGTGTCTGAAGGCCTCCAGCGAAACCGCACTCGGGTAGGAGCGTCCCAGAGATCCAGTGCAGGGTTTGAACCGCCCTCCTCAAGGCCTTGTGTCTGAGTGGACGGCTGCCCACTCATCTTCCCAGCCCCCAGGGGGCGACCAGCAGCCTTGCGCTCTTCCAGCCCCGTGATTTTGCGGTCGGGCTCAGCATAAGCAGCGTCGTTGGCGAGACGCACGCAGGTGCGGGTGCCCCTGGAGTCTGGCTTGCACTGGGCTCCCCAGACTTGTTCTCTGACTCCTAAGCGCACATTCCCATTTTTGAAGGTAACTTAGCAAAGACCCTTGCGTTTAGGTTCATAGCCTGAGCGCACGGGAAATGTTTGTCGTCAGGGTTTCTTCCTTCAATGGAAAAATCGGTGAATCAGCCCTTTCTTCCCCTGACTAGCTAAAGGCCATTTCGCTACATCTGTGTTTTTCAAACAGCCCCTCTGTCAGCTCTTGCCCTGACTCCATTTGTGCCCAGACATCGCTGTGTTCTCTGAGACGGGTTGTCTACTGGCTTTGGGCAAAAGAAAGTCATTGCTTTTGAAACTAATAATACCAAAAATTAAATATTCTTAAGAAAAGTCCCCTACAGAGCTCCCTCAGTGAACAGTTTATTACAAAGCAGTGTGATTCATTTAGGTAAAGCCTGGAAGGGGCCTCTCCGAAGAATGAGGTTTGAGTCTCTAAAGACTCTTTTAAAGACATGGGAGGGAAAAGGGAAGAAGAGAGGACGGGAGAAAAGGAGAGAAACCTTGATTTTTTGCAGGGAGCTCTGATTCCTAGGGCCACTTTTCTTGAAAGGGTGAGGATGTCTGCCAAATGTTTCTAGGAGCTTCTGGGTGATGATGGGTAGGTACCGCTGCAGTAGTGACGTTCTGCCTCAGCTCAGGCTGCGGTAACGCGCGCCATGGACTGGGTGACTAGCGAGCCCCTGAAGTCTCCCCTCTCCCAGTTCTCGAGGCTGCTTGGCTTCTGGGTGACGGCCCTCTGAGGGGTCTCAGACTGCCATCCTTGCCTGATGTCCTTATGGGGTGGAGAGCAGAGAAGAAACTAGCTCTCGTTGGTGAATCTCAAAAGGGCGCGAAGCCCAGCATGAGGGCTCCACCCTCATGACCTCATCCAAACCGATTCACTTCCCAAAGGTCCCACCTCCTGCTGCATGGCTTTGAGGGGATATGGTTTCAACATATAAATCTGGAGAGGGCGCAAACAGTCCCTAATGTAGGAAATTTCATGAGCTGATAGGGAAGAAGCACAGAGTGGGGAAGAACCTGTGATGCTATAAATGACATCCATTTCTTCAGTCTTACATGATTCTGTTGTTTGGCTTGTGTGGGCCGTGCTTCCTTCATTCCCGATACGTCATACATCTAAGTGAAACCCTAAAAGGTGAGAGAGACAGTGGTATTCTCCAGGTCTTTGACTTTCAGCTAGATTTCCGGAAGCACTAGGACCCCGTAAAGGAGCTCCAGGGCTGCTGCTCTGGGAAGAGGGAGGTGGCGAGAAGGTGGGCTGGAAACCACCCAGGTCCCGCAGAACAGGTGGGCACCACTGTTGGGCACACAGCTACCGTCGCTCCAGGGAACCTTGCAGCTGTCTCATCAGCGGCCAGAAATTCACGAAGGCGGGTGGGTTTGCCTGTGTTTCATGTGGCTCGGTGGCAAAGAATCTGCCTGCCCGTGCAGGAGACACAAGGAGACGCAGGTCAGGCCCTGGATCGGGAAGGACCCCAGAGGAGGCAGTGGCCGCCCACTCCAGCATTCCTGCTCGAAGAATCCCATGGACGGAGGAGCCTAGTGGGCTACGATCCACGGGCTCTCAAAGCTGGATACAGCCAAGCAACTGGCACACACATGCACGTGCGCACACACACAGTTTCCTAACGCCTCGAAACATCTGGCAGCCAGATCCTCTCACTCATGTTGAAGAAAAACACCTTCCGTCAGTCACTACCTGTGTTGCGTTAACATTCTACTTAATTGAGCTGTTTCTTGAAGTCTGGGGGAGGGCACTTTTAGTCACGAGAGAACGTAATTATAGGTGCTGGCTTCCAAGGGGGAAGTTTCATGATTTCAAAGTTAAGCCCTGGAACTGGAACACCTACTTGAGATAAGTAAATTCAATGACTTTCCCCTTTGAAAATGAGAGTAAAATCAGAAATAACGATAGCATTTATTCCAACTGTCACACTAGCTAAAGGTTTGTGAGGACGGAGGGAGCTTGAGACAGCATTAAACGCAGAACTGATGTCCCCAGGATGCCATGGATCTCAGGACAATGGAATTTGGAAAATTCCTCTATCAGAGCTGACATAGTCTGATTCCCATGAGGCCAATTTTGCTACCTTTGGAGGACAAAACCAGCCAGTCCATCCTAAAAGAGATCAGCCCTGGGTGTTCACTGGAAGGACTGACGTTGAGGCTGAAACTCCAATACTTTGGCCTTTGGCGAAGAGTTGACTCATTGGAAAACACCCTGATGCTGGCAGGGATTGGGGGCAGGAGGAGGAGGGGACGACAGGTTGAGATGGCTGGATGGCATCACCAACTCAATGGACATGGGTTTGGATAGACTCTGGGGGTTGGGATGGACAAGGAGGCCTGGCGTGCTGCGACTCATGGGGTCAAGGAGAGTCAGGCACGACTGAGCGACTGAACTGAACTGGGGACAAAACTCACTGTGATTTAAAAGTAATGCAAATGATTTGAAGAATCCTTTTTTGGGTCACGTCCCTGTTTTCTGCTTTTATAGTCAGGACATCAGTCATTTACTTTTGACTTATGAAGTACTTATTGCTAAAGAGTGTGGAAATGCCCCTTAGTTCAGAGTTACCTGGAGAATAGTTTGGTCTTTACTACCCAGCTCTCCCGCATTAGAGGCAGACGCTTTACCCTCTGAGCCACAAGGGAAGCAGGTTCCACACATAATACCATCATCTTTTGTCAAGGATGCTTCACTGTTACCGAGATGAGAGAGGAGTCATAATCCTAAAACTAGCACATTCTAAAAATGTCCTTAACTTTAGGAAGGACGCCTAACGTGGGAGTCCACAGGCATGCCTATCACAGGTGGACACAGAATACCTGTGGCCTGCTTGGTGCATTATGAAATACTTTAAATCAGCTGTGATGTCTTTGTGGTTGAGAAACGTTACCAACAGGGAGACGATAGGCTCACCCACCCGACTGGTAGGAGAGCTGTGGATACCTAAGGTGAGCTCCCTCAGGAATCCTGGGACAGTCGAATACAACAGAATCAGCCGATGAGCTCAGACTCACGCCCTGCCCTCTTGAGTCACAGCATATTTGAATTTGAAGTTCCTTAGAGTACATCTGGGCCATCCTACCCCCATATTACCAAAGGGACAACCGGAATACGGTGTGGCCGGGGCAACCGGAATCAGGTGTGGCCGGCACACCGTAGGGCATTCGTAGTCTGCACTAGAACCAGACCCCTAACTGGTGTGTGAGCGGCTTTCAGCAGCTCTCTTAACCTCTGGGTGCTTCAGATTTCTCATGTGTCAGGAGAGTGAGCGTGCACGTCGCTCAGTCGTGCCTGTCTCTTTGCGTCCCCATGAACTACACAGTCCATGGACTGCTCCAGACCAGGATCCTGGGGTGGGTAGCCTTTCCCTTCTCCAGGAGGTCTTCCCAACCCAGAGATGGAACCCAGGTCTCCCACATTGCAGGCAGATTCTTTACCAGCTGAGCCAACAGGGAAGCCCAAGAATCCTGGAGTGGGTAGCCCATCCCTTCTCCAGGGGATCTTCCCAGCCCAGGAACTGAACCAGGGTCTCCTGCGTTGCAGGCGGATTCTCTACCAGCTGAGCCCCCAGGGAAGCCCAAGAATACTGGAGTGAGGAGCCTGTCCCTGCTCCCGGGGATCTTCCCCAGCCAGGGATGGAACCCAGGTGTCCCGCACTGCAGGCGGATTCTCTACCAGCTGAGCCCCCAGGGAAGCCCCTCTGCCGGCCATCGAGGCCGAGACCCTGACCCCAGCGCGGCGGAGCCTGCCTCACGCTCCTCCGATCTCTGTCTCCTGCAGGGTTTGGGATGGCGACGCCAGCGACCGTGGGCGGGAAGGTCTTCCTGATCATCTACGGCCTGCTCGGGTGCTCCAGCGCCCTCCTGTTCTTCAACCTCTTCCTGGAGCGCCTGATCAGCGGCATCGCGCTCGTCACGAGCTGGTGCGGCGCCCGGAGGCGGGCGGGGAGGCGGGCGGGCGCGCGCGCGCGGAGCCCGGGGCGGGCGGCGGCCGC
>SJYC01020450.1:0-50254 GCA_006408675.1 Madoqua kirkii | reverse complement strand
GCGGCCGGCAGGGCCTCGCCGGCCGCCGCCCGGAAGCCGCTGTGCGTGGGGCCCGCGGCCCACGAGCCCTGCGGGGCCGTGGGCGCCTTCGCCGTCCTGAACGGCAGGCTGGCCGAGACCAGCGCCCGCAGGTAGGGGCGGGCGCCGGCGCCTGCTGCAGCCGCTCTTGCCGCCGGGAGCCCTCTCCAGAGACCTCTTCCCCAGCAGGCTGCCCCTGCCCAGGCCTGCGGGGCCGCGAAGCCTCGAGGCCCCCCTGCGTAGCCTCGTCCTGCTTTGTGCTAAATGCACTCTAGAAGCAGGCCACACGAGCAGTCAGTGCGTGGGCTCCCGACTCATTTTGCTCCAGAATTTGAGCCCAAGAGAGGGACGGCTTCCTTAAGCCTCGATTTCCTGCTCTTCTGCTCTTCATCTGGAAATACAAATCCTGAAGATGCGACCTCTCCCCTGGAAGTCCGAACGACTGAATCACAGCCTCTCCGAGGCCCTTCCGTGAAGGGAGAGCGCGACGGGGCTTTCCTTTTGCCGAGCTGCCTTCCGAGCAGATGCTCCTGGGGCGCTGCAGCTCGGGAAATCACCTCTTCCTCCTGTGCCTGCGTCTCTGTTTTCCTCTGTTCTTTTATTTGTAAGATCTTAGGGCTCGACTGAGGTGCCCGTGGGACCTCAGCGTGGTTAAGAAAACAAAATTCAGCTTCCGGCCTTTAAACCGCAGCAAGGTGGTGGGGAGAGCCCGCTCTTGTCCCTGAAGGATGGAGCTTACGTGTTGGTTTGAAGGGTCCCAGAGACCACTGCATTTTTACCAGGGCTTGGGGCCCATTGTGGAGATAATGACTGTCTATTTATTAAAACTGAAAATTTAATAAAGCCTCATTTTATTAACAAAGCTTACATGAGTGCTCATTAAGGATGCTGGGGTAGAGTGCTTCATTAAACAGGTACTTACCGCGCTCACAGGAAAAGGAAATAAGAAATTAACCTTTAGGGATTGTGAACATCATCTTGGATTCTTGACTGGAGAAACATTCTGGACCAGATAATGAAACCTGGCTTTTCCTACCGAATCCTCTCGGGTCCTGCCTCGTGGGTCTGTAACAGGCCTGATGATATTCCCTGGCATATTGTTAAAGCAGTCCATGCCAGGAACGAGGGCTGTTGATCTTCATCAGTGCAGAAGGTTTGGGGGATGAGAGTAGGGTTTGTAAGCGATAACTGCTGTTTTTATACGCTAGGAATGGTGTCCACGTGGCACTTTCAGAAATGAGGAGGAAAGATGGGCCCCATAAAGAGGATAATGCAGAAAAGCCCTGCCTGGTGAAGGCATCCCTGAGCAGAAAGCATCAGACTGGGAGGGCCCTTAGGAACCATCTCACCCAACTTCCTTGCTTCTGACAGAGGGAGACAGAGGCCCGAAGGGATTGCCCCTCTCTGGGCACGCAGGCTGATGGTGAGCAGCCCGGAGAGGCACTCTGGCCTCTGAAGAGGTCTGGGCTCTTGGCCCAGGATCCACCCAGCCTCAGAACCTGCAACGGCTCCCTCTCCAGGCTGTTGACTTTTCTTCCAGCTGGCAAACCCAAATATTTCCTTTAAACCCCAGGTGTGCCCCAGAGCCAAAGCGTGATAAGCAGCAGCCCTCAGCTTTGAACTTAGGGCTCCTGAGGCTCCAGAAATCATAGACCTTCAACCATTACTTTGTAACACACTTAAAGGGCAGCAGCCTGGAGAACTGCAAAACCCTTGTTAGGAGCCTCTGGTCATAAACCCATCTCGCTGGGGGCTTTGCCCTGCAAGAGGCGCTGTGGGGAAGTGGGGGGTGGGGAACTGGGTCCCCATCCCTAGGGGATTTCTTTTATTGGAGTTTAGCCAACTAACAATATTGTGATTGTTTCAGGTGGACAGCAAAGGGCCTCAGCCATACATGTACATGTGTCCATTGTCCCCCAGACTCCCCTCGCATCCAGAGGCAGGAATCTGTGCGGCACCAAAACATCCAAGCAGGGGGCAGGCCGGAGGACTGTGGGGAGCGTGCCCCTGACATCGGGGAGGTGGTGGCTCTCTGAAACTAAGGCTGAGTCTGAAACGCTCCCAACATCCCCACCTCCACGCTCACAAGCTTCAGGTGACAGGCATCAACAGCACACTGCTAGGCGCACAGAGCGCAGAGAGCCTCTCTCAGAAGGTGCAAGGAGAAAACCGAAGCTTCAGGATCAAACTGACCTCGCCCCGGCAAGTCAAGTTTCACCCAAACACAGGGCCTCGCTGCAGGACCACGAGCCTGCGGAGCACTGAGGGTAACCATAGCAACAGCCAGCCTCAAAGCCAGCCCAGCTCCTAACAGACTAACTCAAGCATTCACGCCAAGCATTCATCAGCAGGAAAGGCACAGAAGCTCTGCCTCCGTCTCTACTGGCGAACTCCAGATGCCCAACTTTCAAGAAAAGAATCAGGAGGCAGGCAAAAAAATGAAAAAAGAAAACATTCTCCAGGACAAGGCAACTATCAGATCTGAAACAAATGCTAGAAACATCTGGCAGGGAATTTAAAATCACTGTTAGTAAGTTAAAGATTCAGCAGGGAAAGGTGGACATCAGGCAACATCAGGTAGGTAGTTTCAGTAGGGAGATGGGACATAAAAGAGTCAAGGAGAAATGCTAGAAATAAAAAGCACAGCAACAGAGATGAACGGTGCCTTCGGTGGACTTATTAGTTGACTGCCACAGCCAAGAAGAGAATCTGTGAACTTGAAGATAGAAACTGCTCAAAGGAAAATGGAAAGAGATGAGAGTGGAAAAGAAAAACATGACATCCGTGAGCTTTGGGACAACGTCAGACGGGTTATCCCAGGAGACAGTGAGAACAGAGCAGAAGATGCTGTTGAAGAAATAATAGCTGACAGCTTTCCAGAATTAATGACAGAAACGAAGAGGAGCCAAGAAGCTCATAGAACACCTGCCAGTTTCACATGAATATGTATCTGTATTTACACACACACATGCATTCACACACATACATACATGTATAGACACACATATATAAGCACACATATAATACACAAACACACACTGGATATATCTAGGCCTATAATCAAATGGCAGAAAACAAAAGACAAAGAGTCTCGAAGACAGCTAGAAGATAAGTACATTCACAGGCCCAGGATAAGAGTTAGATCTCATCAGAAGCCACGCACGTACCAGGTGAAGGTGAAGTCGCTCAGTCGTGTCCGACTCTTTGCGACCCCGTGGACTGTAACCTACTGGGCTTCTCCGTCCATGGGGTTCTCCAGGCAAGAATACTGGAGTGGATATAAGGAATCAAAAATCCTTCCAACGGGGAGGAGAAGCAAATACTTTCTCAAACAAAAATCTAGAGAATTCATTGCCAGCAAATCTACCTTGCAAGAAATGTTTTTTAAAGTTCTTTAATATTTTAAAACAATGAGAGATAAAGAGCATAGAAGAATTCTAATTGGTGAGAGTAGAAGAAGCAGTGGAATAGCGAGTTATTGCTGCGGGCAAGAGCGACGGAAGAACACCGAGACTAGCGATGTCGAAGTTTAAGCAGAGCCAGGGCATGTCTCAGAGATTCTCCAACTACCGGAATCTTTAGGCATTACAAAGTGCTTTACGGTGGAGAATTTTAGTAACTTTGAAGTGGAGAATTCTGGCAGACACCACTTTATTCAAGTGAGCAGAGCTAACGTTACCAGTTGTGAGTACTGACATCTGAAATGACGCGTTGAGATGGTAGCATCTGAGGCACCTTTGCCAATGACATCAGTCTAATCTTACAGACAGACTTGAACTGAGGGATGTTCTACACAGTTACTGACAGATATTCTTCAAAAGTCTCAAGCCAGTGAAAGATAAGCTTAACGAGGCATGACGACTAAATGCCATGTGGGGCCCTTCATTGGAACCTGGAATATAAAGCAAATGTTAGTGGACAAACCAAGGTGACATTCAGTAAATTCTCTAGTCTACTTGATAGCATTACGCCTATGTTACAGTCTTGGTTTTGATCATTGTGCTATGGTTATGTAAGATGTTAAGTAAGAAGTTGGATAAAAGGTGTGTGGAAACTCTGCACTATTTTACAGTCTGACTGTAAGTCTAAAATTATCTCAAGTTAAAAAGAAACCCAAGACTGTCTCGAGTTTGCACACAACCAGTCAGGCTGGGCGTGGGCTGTGCCTAGAGTGCAGCGCCCCTGAGACTCCAGTCGGTTCTCAAGTCCTTGCAGGTCTTGGCCTCGCTCGAAAGCAGTAAGACACCCCTGGCAACCCACTGATGAAGACACTGCCCTCCCAACATGGGAGACGTGGGTTCAAGCCCTGCTTGGGGAACTAGGAACCCACATGCTACGAGGCCAAAAATTAATTTAAAAAGTTAAGCAGTAGTTTTGCGAGTGTGCACCCCAGATCAGCAGCAACAGCAGACACGGGGCACTGGGTGGGAAAGAAGGTTCTCCGGCCACACACCTGACTTCAGGAGTCAGCAGCTCTCACGGGGAGAGGGGAGGAGAGGATGTGATGCATGGAGAGAGTAATGTGAAACTTACGTGACCGTGTGCAGAGCAGGTAGTCAGCGGGGATGTGCTGTGTGGCTCAGAGAGCTCAAACGGGGTCTGCACCAACCTGGAGGGGTGGGAGGGGCGGGAGATGGGAGGTGGGTTCAAAAGGGCGAGGACGCAGGTAAACCCGTGGCTGAGTCCTGTTGAGGGTTGACAGAAAGCAGCAAAATTCTGTGAGGCAACTATCCTTCCACTAAAAATGAAAAAAAGAATCAGAAGCTCTGAGGGTAAGGCCCAGAAATCTTTAACAAATTTTCCAGGTGTTTTTATTGCCCAATAAAGAAAGCCTTCCTGAGCGTGAGCTTAAAGGACAGGAAAGAGGCCCTCCTCGGGGCCCAGCCTGCAGCCCCCTGCCCCCCCGACCGGCTGTGCCCCTGTGGCTGGATCCCAGTGCCTCCCAGAAACTAGCATCGTCCACACCTCAGAGCCATTTCCAATCATCTTGAATTTCCCAAGTGATGCTTTAGCCTTCTGGATTTAGGCAGAAGGCAGTGCTTTTTTGTTTTCAAGCGAATTTTTTTTTTTTTAATATCATCTCATAGTTGTCCTTTGGTAGAAGGTTTCTGTGTATCCTGTGAGCATTTGCTGATGGAGTTTTGTTTACTCTCCCCAGCAGCTGGCTTTGGAGTTTAAGTCGTTCTGGAGTTCCCTGCGCCAGGAGCCTTGCATCCAGTGTGTGCACGTGTGTGGCCACGTCCCTGCAGTTGGCTCTGCCTCTTTGTGGCCCACCAGGCTCCTCTGTCCACGAGAGTCTCCAGGCAAGAGTTCGGGAGTGGGTTGCCACGCCCTCCTCCAGGGGATCTCCCTGACCCAGGGATCAAACCCACGTCTTTTACGTCTCCTGCACTGGCAGGAGGCTCTTTACCACTAGCGCAGCCTGGGAAGCCCTCAGTATGTACTACCTTCCTCAAAATCACCATGCTCCCCCAGGGAGACTGTTTTTCATGCCGATTTTCAGGACTTTGCCCAGACCTTCTCTGTCAGAACCTCTGTGGGTGGGGCTAAGGAATCTGCATTTTCTATTTAACATGCATCTACCCTCCCCATAAACATCAGTCCTTCAGCATATTAATATTTCAGAACCACCGCCTGGCAGGGTGAGGTGGGAGGAAGAAAAGGACTTGTCTCCGTTTGATGAGAAGGATTCATGAACACTCGAGATTGTAAATTACAGCAAAGCACTGTGCATTCAGGTCGGCTGGGCTGATGGCCGCTGAGATGATGAAAACCCAGCCTGGTGCACCTGTTCCCACCTTACTTTCTTGACTTTGTCTAACCCATACGTGAACGTGGGCACCACCACATCTGCTTTCCCACGTGCGACAGAAACATTCACCGCTGCTTTCTCGTGGGTCCTTGAAAGTCAGCTCAATATTTAGCATGTCTTAAGACCCACCCCAGTGAGCTGTTTTGAAGGTACAGCACAAATCTCAGGGAGCCCCTAAGTTCAGGGGCACAGTGAAAGCACATTATGTAACCAAGGGTTGAAAACAAAGCCTCCAAAACATTTCCACGATGACCAAAGAGAAGTGAGAGTCTGTGCAGACTGAGAAAGTCAGGCAGGTCTGCGTGGGAAAGTGGGCTGGAAGCGAGGGCTGGGAGGACGGGCGTGCGCAGTGGGGAGTTCCGTGCAGGAGGCATGGAGAAGGAAATGGCAATCCACTCTAGTGCTCTTGCCTGGAAAACCCCATGGACAGAGGAGCCTGGTAGGCTGCAGTTCGTGCGGTCGCAAAGAGTCGGACACGACTGAGCGACTTCACTTTCGCTTTGCTTCTTGGAAGGAAAGCTATGACCAACCTAGACAGCATATTGAAAAGCAGAGATATGACTTTGGCAACAAAGGTCTGTCTTGTCAAGGCTATGGTTTTTCCAGTGGTCATGTATGGATGTGAGAGTTGGACTGTGAAGAAAGCTGAGCGCCAGAGAACTGATGCTTTTGAACTGTGGTGTTGGAGAAGACTCTTGAGAGTCCCTTGGACTGCAAGGAGATCCAACCAGTCCATTCTGAAGGAGATCAGCCCTGAGGTTTCTTTGGAAGGACTGATGCTGAAGCTGAAACTCCAGTACTCTGGCCACCTCATGCGAAGAGTTGACTCATTGGAAAAGACCCTGATGCTGGGAGGGATTGGGGGCAGGAGAAGAAGGGGACGACAGAGGATGAGATGGCTGGATGGCATCATGAACTCGATGGACGTGAGTCTGAGTGAACTCCGGGAGTTGGTGATGGACAGGGAGGCCTGGCGTGCTGCAGTCCACGGGGTCTGAAAGAGTCGGACTGAGCGACTGAACTGCCTGACACTGAAGGGGAGTCTGCCCTGGCTCCTCTCTCTCCTTTACTAGAATCCCTTCCCTTCTTGGTCGTCCTGGGTCCTCTGGAGTTTTACAGTAACTGCAAGGACCCTTTAAATTCTCTGGGCGTTGCTTAGACTTGACCTCCTGGGAATGGAAGATAGCGACCAGCATCAACGCCTCTTACTCCTGGAGAAGGGACGTGAGACAGAGGAGAGCGCTGAGTGAGAGGCACCGTCTGGGGAGGATGGGCAGGCAACAGCCCGCGTGTTAGCCGGGGTTCTGCGGAGAAAGAGAGCCCACAGGTTGTGCAGACACAGGGATCTGTCTTAAGGGGCTGGCCATGTGAATGTGGAGGCTGGCTCGTCCAAGTCTGCAGGGCAGGCCAGCATGCCAGGCCTAGGAAGGGCTGACAGTGTGGCTCCGGTCCAAAGAGAGTCTCGGCTGAACGCTGTCCTCCTCCAGGGACCTCAGTCTTTCCTGTTGACGTCTTCAACTGATTGGAGGAGGCTCACCCACATTTTGAAAGATCACCAGCTTGACCCAAGGTCTACCGATTTAAATGTTCACCTCATCTCAAAATACCTCCATAGCAACCTCCAGACTGGTGTTTAACCAAATATTTGAGTACCTTGCCCAAACCAAGTTGACATAAAGTTAACCATCATCACATCCACTAAATCCCTCAGAGCCTAAAGCAGAAGAAAATCAGAAACTCTCCTGAACCCTGAAATCCCCTCCAGTCGGGCTTCAGAGAGGATGCTCTCAGCTCCGAGGGAGGGGCGGCAGTCCTCTGAGTGTCTGGGCTCCCCCCGTCCCGCCACTTTCCATCCGCTCAAGGGGCAGCTGGTGGGTGCTTTCTGCACCCCCAGGATTCTGCTCCTCCCTTCATACAGTCGACATCTTTCCCCAGGCAACCACTCTCTGTGTCCAGTCTTCCTTGCTCCAGTCGCCAGGGTGGTTCCCATCTCCAAGAGACCCGTGAGGGGGAGCCCCAAGGTGAGAGCCTTGGATCCTTCTCTTACCTAGATCAGCTGAGCCTGAGGAAGGGATGGTTCTGTCCTCCTCTGAAGGTGGAGGCTGCCATCTGTAGATCCCTTTCCAGTCTTTTTCCTTCAGCAGGCACCTCTTCTCTCATTGCACACTCGCGTCACTCGAGAACTGTGAACAATGCGTGGTGCCCGTCCCTCTCTCCCGGGCTTCTGGCTCAGTGGGTCTTGGATGATGCTTGCTCATGAGTATTATTCAGTAGCTTCCATGGTTGTTACAAGAGAGGCTTGCCTGAAGTACTGTTTATGCTGTATAAATTGCCATATAAATTCTGTGTGTCTGTGTATTTTTTATTTTCCCTGAGCTATATTTTATAAGATTTGTTTTGAAATTTTTAGCGTGGCTCAGGGGAGAGGTGGTTTGTTCCCTCAGTCAACCTTGAGAGAAGACCATGAGTAGGAGGGTCGGATTAGGCAGTCATCCTGGCCTCCTGAAGTGTGGCTGCCGAACGGGCTCTTCTTTCTTGGAGCCGCACGTCAAACCACAACTTTCAAAAAAATTAAAGTCATAATCCTCAAATGTACAGTGAGCAAAAATGGATTTTTAAATAGAAGATAGCTTTAACTCAGTGAAGGAACAAACAGGAAAGAAAAATGCGAGATGACAAATCATTCAAAGGGCGATCGGAGAGGCGTCATGCTGTGTATGCACACGCACAGTGGAAGGAGGGTGCTGGGATAAGACCGCTCAGTTAGTTACAGAACAGGGTAAGCCTAACGTTTGTACAGAACACTCCGCCAAACGAGAGCAGAGCACACAGTTCTTTCGAGTCACATGGGCCAGTCTCCAGGATGCACCATGTGTGAGGCCACAAAATAAGTCTTAGTAGAAGGTTGACATCACACTGAGCATCTGTTCCAATTACGACAGAATGAAACTAGAAACCAACCGCAGAAGGAGAAAATTCCGAAATCTGTGTGCAGTAAATGACTTATACAGCCGACAAGTCCGAGAAGACTTCACAAGGGAAATTAGCAAACATCTTGAGACAAACAGTAATGAAAGCGCAGCATACCAAAACTCTTGGAATGCGGCAGAAGCTGCAGGAAGAAGAACATTTATAGCTACAAATGATTACATTAAAGAGAAGCAAGATCTCAAACCCACAACCTAATTTTGCACCTCAAGGTATTAGAAGGTGAACAAAGTAAATCCAAAGTCAGCAGAGGAAGGAAATAACAGAGCTAAATAAAATAGATAATACAACCATAGGGAAAAATAAACAAAACCAAGAAAGCGTTCTTCAAAAAAGATTTAAAAAACTGACAGACATTTAGCTAGGTTGACTAAGAATAAATGAGAGAAGACTCAAATAACTAAGATTTTAAAATGAAACTGGGAGCATTACTATTGATTTTACAGAGATAAGGTTATAAGAGAATGCTAGAGCACTTGTGTAACAAATTGGATAACCCAGGTTGCTGGGAGCCAGTGTGAGGAATCCCGCCCATGACAAGGTTATACGGAAGGAAGCCTGGCATACGCAAGGATGTGATCAAGCTTCAGGGGTTCCCCCGGTATTTCCTGAGCAGCCACTCCCTCCCCCCAAAATAAGAATCTGCCGGCCTCTGTACTCTGCTTTTCCACTCTTCTGATATTAGTCTTCTGCATCTGAAAGGGATGTTTCAGTTAAACCCCCTCTGATAGCTCTCTATCTTGCCTAACAGGTTCCCCAGACTTCTTATAGCTTGTGAATTGCTTACAGCCCCCCAGCCGCGAGAGGCACAAAGCTTAAAAGCATCCTTAAGATACAGAGCCTTTTCTAAAGGGTTAAAAATCATATTGGTGATGGGTTTTCACTGTCGACTCAAGTATTGCTGCCAGACCTCCATATTCTTTATCTTTTAGGCACCTGGGAGGATGTTAATCAATGTAATCAGCATGTAGAAAAAGATATATAGTAGTTTTGCTGTTAGCAACATTAGACTTTTGAGTTAATTGCTTCTCTTTTGTTGTAAATTACTGTTCTCCCTTTACTTGTTATAAGTTGCTGTATCTTTGCTATGTAAGAATGTAACTTTATCTAGTGCTTTTCTGAGAGTGATGCCAGACTTTGGGAAGATCAACACAAATAAGTCTTCTGGTTGACAAGCCCTTATCGGAAAAAGGCTGTAAAGTGTTAATTGGCCCTTTTTGGCCAGAAGATGATGTAAATTACCTAAGACTTGTGTATACAATTAGATATGCAGAGAAAAAAGCCTGTTTTTGAAGAGTCTGGGCTGCTAACGCTGCATAACTTTGTGCTACTCATTGATCTCCATGTTTTATCAAAAGCATAAAAGGCCTTCTGAACAATAAAGGATGGGCCAGTTTCTCGGACTAGTCTCTCTGCCTAGTTTCTTGGGAAGCTGGCTCCCCCTGTGTGTCTCTCTATCTCTTTTTCTCCCTCTCTCTCTCTCTCTCCTCCTTACTCTAATTTCAGGCTGAATTCCCATCTGGAGCAGGTGGCACACCAAGTCTACTTACTTGTCCCAGCTTTTAAGACCTGCGCGAAAGGGAGCTTAAGGCGAGGCACCCTTAGAGTTTCAAGCAGGCACCGGTGGCCCCACGTAGGTGGTGCAAGCTCCTTGTCTGGAGCTTTATTGGCCTCCCCCATAAACCAAGTTATTCAGCCTTCTTTCTCCACTTAATTTTCCTACTACATTATATCTTCCTAATCTAATCTTATACTTCTATATTAATAAATAAATAAGTCTTTCCTCACCAACGCCATCCACCCTTCGAATTCCCTGGATCCACCAGGGCTGGACCCTGGCACCAGGTGAAATGTAGAATTGTCTAGAACCATGCAATTTACCAAGACTGAATCACAAAGAAATAGAAAGTCTACGTAGAGATTGGATGCATACTCAAAAACCTCCCAACAAAGAAAAGCCCTGGACCAGATGCCCCCCTAGTGGAATCTTATGGACATTTTAAAATAAAGCCAGTTACTCTCGAGCTCTCCCCAAAACCGAAGCAGAGGCACCACTCTGAACTCACTGTATGACACTGCGTCACTCAGACACCAAAACCTAAAAATGAGCAGGACAAGAGGACCATGGAGTGACACCCCCGAGGAGCACCAGCGTGGAAGTCCTCAGAAACACTAGCACACTGCACTCAACAGCATCTGGAAAGGGTCATGCGCCACGAAACAGTAGACTTTATTCCAGTAGTGCAAGGACGATCCAACACATGAAAAGCGACCAACGCAACACACCACATCAGCAGAATGAAAGGGAGAAAAACGCGCTCACCTGAATCAAAGCAGAAAAAGTGGCAAAATGCAACATCGTTTCATAAGAAAAGCATTCAACAAGCTAGGAATATAAGGCAACTCAGTGCAGTTCAGTTCAGTCGCTCAGTCGTGTCCGACTCCTTTCAACCCCGTGAATCGCAGCACGCCAGGCCTCCCTGTCCATCACCAACTCCCGGAGTCCACTCAGACTCACATCCATCAAGTCAGTGATGCCATCCAGCCATCTCATCCTCAGTCATCCCCTTCTCCTCCTGCCCCCAATCCCTCCCAGCATCAGAGTCTTTTCCAATGAATCAACTTGTTGCATGAGGTGGCCAAAGTACTGGAGTTTCAGCTTTAGTATCATTCCTTCCAAAGAAATCCCAGGGCTGATCTTCAGAATGGATCTCCGTGCAGTCCAAGGGACTCTCAAGAGTCTTCTCCAACACCACAGTAGCTCCACGTAATAAAGGCCAAACGTGAAAACCCCGCAGCTCGTATCATACTCGGTAACAAATGACGAAACACTTCTCTAAAATCAAGGACAAGACAAGAACGACCACTTCAGACACTTCTGCTCAACATATTACTGGACACTGTATCCAGAGCAATGGGAGAAGCATCTAGTTTTAAAAGGAGAAAAGAGAGGGAGGCGGGGGAGGAAGGAAGGAAGAGATGGAGGCCATTCTTTCAACCTCAGTATTTTTTGTTGCTTAATTTTACAAGGATCTTTGGACAAATACCTCTTGAAAACAGAGAAACATTTATTTGAAATGTAATAATTTCTTCTATTCTTTGTCAGTTATTTTTCCTACAAAATTCAAGTAAAAATGTAATTAGCTTTCTAAATGTCATATACAGATTTATCCCATTTTTTCAATAGCTTTTATTTCTACAGCTATCTACCTATCTATTTATTTACCATATTCCGATGCCTACAAAGATGTCTGAAATGTTGTTCAGATGCAAACTTGGAAACACACGGACTTAAGATGCTCATAGTAAGTAATTCTGTGTTTTGCTGTGGCTGACTCTTGATTGCTCCCTGGCGGTTATCTATTGCTTTAAAATATTCAATAATTAAAATAGAAAACAAAATAAATTCAGTAACATGTAGCGGGGAAATCATATTTCTATTTGAATACTGGCAAATTCGTTAATTCTCCTGGCTTTCAGCCTCAGTGAAACAGAATAATAATGCCAATCTTACAGCTAAGTTGCACAGCTTAGAAGATTTAATGTCTATAAAATGACCAGAAGTGTGGCTCAGAGTAAGCGCCTAAGGGAACCAGCTCTGACTCTGTTCTTGACATGTGACGTCTCCCTTCTCTTTGGGAGTCGTGCTGACGGCTGGCTCTTTCTCGGCTGCCACTGGGCCTGCTCTGCCAGCTGCTCTGCACTGCCTTGCCTAGCTCACGCTCCCAAAAGAGGCCTCTACATGAGCTTTAAATTACTGAAGGTGAGTCTCTAAAGCTGAAAGAGAGTCTAAGGGCAGTGATCGGCTTTACTCTAGCGTTTACGGCATTTTAAGGCCCAAGCTGAGGCTCTGTTCATTCAATCATCCGTTCATGTAGCAAACAAAGACTGGGCCTCTACCACTGGTCAGGTGGTGCCCTGGGCACTAGAGGCAGAAAGGTGAATAAGGCCCAGCCCAGTCTTAGGAGATCTACAGACTTCAGACCTTAGTCCATAGGACGGAAATTGTCCCATCACTGTTGACCATTTGGTGATGTCTGTGTGTAAAGTCATCTCCTGTCTTGTTGCAAAAGGGTATTTGCTGTGATGAGTGCATTCTCTATGCAGAATTCAGTTAACCTTTGCCCTGATTCATTTTGGAACTTGTCACAGGATTGGCGTCTGATGCTGAAATGGGTGTAAGGTGGGTTACCCTGCCCGAGAAGAGCTGGGTAAGGTCAGTTCAAAGCCCTCCCCTCCTTTCTCCCAAGACTGCTGCGAATTCCAGGGGAGCTGTGGCCTTGGTGGTCATCGCTGGCTCTGGGATTCTCAGTGGTCTGATTTTTTAAAAATAGCTCCTTAGAGGCCTTGAGCTCCAGTGTGGTTCCTGCCGGGTGGGCCCTCACAAGCACACAGACACCATTCTTTTGGATTCTCTCTCCCCTTCTCCTTTGTGACGGGTAATTTTATGTGTCAGCTTGACTGGGCCTCCAGATGCCTGGTTATCAGGCCTTGGAACTACACCACCAGCTCTCGTACATGTCCAGCTTGCAGACGGGAGATCACGGGATCTCTCAGCCTCCATAGTCCCATGAGCCAATTCCTCATAGTAAATCTCTTTATGCCTATAGAGCATCCCTGGTGGCTCAGATGGTTAAAAAAAAAATCTGCCTGCAATACAGGAGACCCAAGTTCGATCCCTGGTTAGGGAAGATCCCTGGAGACAGGAATAGGTTCCCACTCTAGTATTCCTGCCTGAAGAACCCCAAGGACAGAGGAGCCTGGTGGGCTACAGTCCACGGGGGCGCGACTGAGCGCCCAGCATACACGTCTCTATCCCCTCTCTATGCCTCATCCATCATCTGTCTCCCATTGGTTCTGTTTATCTGGGGCACTCCAACTACACCTCCCTGCCTCACCTCACCCTCTCGTGGATTATTCTGGAAAGTACCAATTGTTCTCACCATGTATGAGGAATTACCGTATTTCCTTTTCTTCACTGTCCTCCTCTTTTGAATTATGCACCTTCAGTGTGAAAAGGGCCTATTGTTGAATCTAATAAATATCTCCAATTAGCTTCACAAAGGAGAAGAATTGTTTTGAATTATTGCTGAGAAGGGCACCATTATATAGTGTGGTCAAAGCTCTTCCCCTAATTTCTTTCTCTAATTTGTTGGGAGGCGGGAATAACCAGCTACAACTGTCTATTTGTTTTTTGATCCAGATCACTTCCTGTTTCATTTACTTTTCATTTACTTTTTTCTCAGGTTAGCAGTAGGTGTTGGAGGGTTGCCCCCTAACGTGGTGTGAAGCCCCGTGTGCGAGGCAGTCAGCTGCTTCTGTGGAATGTTTCCAGGATCTATTCTCTGTGCTGAGGGCACGGGTACGATTGTTCTTCATCTCCAGGAATGGCCTCTTACTCGGAGGCTCTCAGAGAAAAACGTAAGAAACGTTTCTCTATCGGCGCCATTTTCAAAGCCTTGCTTGGAGTGATCCTCAATCAGAGCCCTCAGCAGAGCCCATGCCACTCACTAGACAGCCGTGATTAACTCACTTGACACGATTCTGAGCCGACATCCTTTTCAAATTAGATGCGCTGGGTCTCAGCGGCAGCACGTGGGATCCAGCTCCCCGACCAGGGATCAACCCCACGCCCCCTGCGCTGGGAGCTCAGAGTCTTACCGTTGGGCCAGCAGGGAACCCCTGAGCCCACCTCCGAGTGAGCCTGTCGGCTCCTTGCAGGGCAGCCCCGACGGTCGCCTCTAGTCCAGACGCTTGCCGGCCCTCCCGGCACTGAGCCGTCTTTGTCTGCAGCTTCCGCGGAGATGAAGAGAGCAGCCTGCGGACGTTACAACCTTTCCGCCCTGGAGTCTCCGCTGTCTTACTCGAGTGAGCCCCTGTGACCCTTTACTTCTCCAGTTTTCTTATTTTCCTGGTCCTCACTCCAAAAGTCCATTTCTGGCGCCTCCTAGGACCTGACCTGCGTCAGTGTGCTGTGCTTTGCTTTGCTAAGCCACTTCAGTCGTGTCCGACTCTTTGCAGCCTGTGGACCGCAGCCGCCAGGCTCCTCTGTCCAGGGGATTCTCCAGGCAAGAGCACTGGAGTGGGTGCCAGGCCCTCCTCCAGGGGACCTTCCAGACCCAGGGACGGAACCCACGTCTCTTGTGTCTCCCGCGTTAGCAGGCGGGTTCTTTACCACTAGCGCCCTCTGTGAAGCCCGGCCTGAGCCACTGGTCACTTCCAATTCTTACTTTCTCTGTGCTAGATGAGGGAGACCACCAAGAACTTTGAGAGGAAAGAGAGTTTGCAACGCCCTCCAAACTCTGCTGCCAGGAAAAGGTGAAAGTAATGGCACCCCACTCCAGCGCTGTTGCCTGGAAAATCCCACGGACGGAGGTGCCTGGTGGGCTACAGTCCACGGGGTCGCAAGGAGTCAGGCACGGCTGAGTGACTTCGCTTTGGCTTTATTGAACTTCCACTCATTTTACCTACACCATTTATTTTAAAAAACAGTTTCACATAAATAGAGACAGTGCTTACTACAGGCCAGGCACTGTTTTAGTACCAAGTGGTTCTGTGAGTGAAAAAGTTGGTTTAAAACTCAACATTCAGAAAACTAAGATCATGGCATCTGGTCTCATCACATCATGGCAAATAGATGGGGAAACAGTGGAAACAGTAAGAGACTTTATTTGGGGGGCTCCAAAATCACTGCAGATGGTGACTGCAGCCATGAAATTAAAAGACGCTTGCTCCTTGGAAGTAATGACTAACCTAGACAGCATATTAAAAAGCAGATAAATTACTTTGCCAATAAAGGTCTGTCTAGTCAAGGCTATGGTTTTTCCAGTAGTCATGTGTGGATGTAAGAGATGGACCATAAAGAAAGCTGAGTGCCAAAGAAATTATACCTTTGAACTGTGGTGTTGGAGAAGACTCTTGAGAGTCCCTTGGACTGCAAGGAGATCCAATCAGTCCATCCTAGAGGAGGTCAGTCCTGAATGTTCATTGGAAGGACTGATGCTGAAGCTGAAACTCCAATACTTTGGCCACCTGATGTGAAGAGCTGACTCACTGAGAAAGACCCTGATGCTGGGAAAGATTGAAGGCAGGAAAAGAAGGGGATGACGGAGGAAGAGATGGTTGGATGGCATCACTGATGAGATGGACATGAGTTTGAGCAAGCTCCAGGAGATGGTGAATTGGCCACCTGATGTGAAGAGCTGACTCACTGAGAAAGACCCTGATGCTGGGAAAGATTGAAGGCAGGAAAAGAAGGGGATGACGGAGGAAGAGATGGTTGGATGGCATCACTGATGAGATGGACATGAGTTTGAGCAAGCTCCAGGAGATGGTGAAGGACAGAGCGAAGTCTGGCCTGCTGCAGTTCATGGGGTCACAAAAAGGTGGACACAACTAAGAGACTCAACAACGAGAACATTCTGTGTTGGAGTGCAGCTGGTTACCAGTGTTGCAATAGTTCCACGTGAACAGCACAGTGACTCGGTTTCACACACACACGTTATGGACGCTTTGTTTAACTGGAGAACAGTTGCCTCACAGCGCTGTGCCAGTCTCTGCTGTGGAGTGCAGGGAGTCAGCCACGTGTACACACACATCCCTCCCGCCTAAGCCTCTCTCTCATTCCCACCATCCCGCCTCTCTGGGTCTGGGGAGAAGCTTCCTCCCTAACTATAATACATGGACTCTATCAAGTCTATGTTCTAGGTTCTGGGATCTTTCTTTGCTCCTGTGAAGCTAGTTTCTGATCCTGGCTTAGGAAGCAGAAGCTCATTTTTCTCTGCTTTGCAACAACAGATTATAAATTTTGTCAGCAACATGCGACCCTCTGATATAGAACAGAATGAGGAAACCAGGAGAAACTTGTATATTAAAAATACTACTACTAGTAATTGTAGCTGATGCTAAAAATTCTAGGCACTTTAGTCCTGAAACAAGGACTCTGTGAAGGAGTAATGGCTTTTACAAAATTCTGTTGGAGTGTAGTTGATTTACAATGTTGTGTTAATTTCAGGTGTACCACATGGTGATTCAGCTGTGTGCGTATATATATAACAACATATATATACACACACATATTCATTCTTTTTTGAGATTCTTTCCCCATATAGACAGTAAATCCTTGGTTATCTATTAAGCTCCTAATTTATCAAATGCAAAGATATGAGTTTCACAAATGCAAAACTGAGTCACAAAGAGACTAAAATAGCTCACCAAGACCACACAGCTCCTCGGGGAGAAGGCCAGGAAGGAGATTGGAAGTGGCAGCCCACACTCTTAACCCCTGAGCTGACTGCCTCTTCAACTGTTCTTTTTCAAATAAAAGATCTAGTGTACTGCAGAGAGAGATTCTCAACTGTTGGTTTCTTCCTATACTCTAATGGCTGTCAGCCGAGTGAATACGGGAGTCCGTGGTGGGGAGAAAAGAGGACCAGGTTTGCTCTGTGTTGCTGAGCGCCGAGGAGTTGATGCTTTGAACTGTGGTTGGAGAAGACTCTTGAGAGTCCCTTAGACTGAAGGAGATCCATTCTGAAGATCAACCCTGGGATTTCTTTGGAGGGAATGATGCTGAAGCTGAAACTCCAGTACTTTGGCCACCTCATGTGAAGAGTTGACTCATTGGAAAAGACTCTGATTCTAGGAAGGATTGGGGGCAGGAGGAGAAGGGGACGACAGGGGATGAGATGGCTGGATGGCATCACTGACTCGATAGACGTGAATCTGAGTGACTCATTTGAAAAGACCCTGATGCTGGGAAAGATTGGGGGCAGGAGGAGAAGGGGACGACAGAGGATGAGATGGTTGGATGGCATCACCACCTCAATGGACTTGGGTTTGGGTAAACTCTGGGAGTTGGTGATGGACAGGGAGGCCTGGCGTGCTGTGATTCATGGGGTTGCAAAGAGTCGGACACGACCGAGCAACTGAATTGAACTGATCTGAAGTACTTCTTAGTGAATATCCTCCAGAATAACTTAAGTTGAGACTATTAGCCCATGTTCTTTTAACGTGATGCCACCTCAGGAAAGCAGCACTTCTTCAGATTACACACAGATTGCCTAGACATTCTGTACAACTCTGGAATCGTTTTCAGCAGTCATGAGGGAGAGCTGTCTTGCCCCCAACCTATCGCATCATTTCATACATGAAGTAGATGCCAGATTTGTTAGTGGAGCCAGACAGTATCAACACTTTCCATTACAGCGTTTTAGTGGTGATGAGATGGAAAGTCATTTCCTGTTGTGTGTCAGATAAATATTTTTAGTGTTTCAAAATTGGGCAGGGGGTTGCAGGACAGATCAGACAAATCCATCTCTCCAGTTCAGCGTTTTGAACACACGCTATGGAATTTTCTGGAGACTAAAAGGCTGCTTGCCATCTTTATTTTCTTTTTTAAAGGCTGTTTTGAATGTTACAACACTGCTTCTGTTTTATGTTTTCAATATTTTTGGCAAGGTGGCATGTGGGATCTGATGCTGAAGCTGAAACTCCAATACTTTGGCCACCTGATGCAAAGAGCTGACTCACTGGAAAAGACCTTGATGCTGAGAAAGACTGAAGGTGGGAGGAGAAGCGGACGACAGAACATGAGATGGTTGGATGGCATCAGCAATGAGATGGACATGAGTTTGAGTAAACTCCGGGAGTTGGTGATGGACAGGGAGGCCTGGTGTGCTGCAGTCCATGGGGTCGCAAAGAGTTGGACACGACTGAGTGACTGAACTGAACTGAATGTGGGATCTTACTTCCTCAGCATTGGAAGGGAGTCTTAGCCCCCGGACAGCCAGGGAAGTCCCAGCTTTGCTGATGTCCCGATGGACTAATAAATGAACATACGAAGCCGGTGCAAGATGAGGACTTTAAAGACAACATTCGGCATTTCGACCAGACCAGATGTCACAAGGCGTCAGGAAAAACACAAACCAGCAGATTCAGATGCTTCATGAGACAGCTTCTCAGGTGAGCAGATTAATTCCAGAGACCAAATCAGACGTGAAATGCTGGTGCAAAAGTGTCCGTCAACCTCGCGGCTCCAAAGACGACTCGGGTTCCTGGAGAAGTTAAGGCGAGGTCTGTTTGATTCTGGCCTCTTTAAAATTGCTGGTATCTTCACAGTTGCCTTTGACAGTCGAGCTCATTGTCTTAACTTGTTGACAATATCCTAATAACTGCGATTTAAACATTTTTTTCAAGTGAAAGTGCAATAAGGCCCACGCCTCGCTAGAGAGTCAGCGCTCGCCGGCCGTCCGCTCGCGCAGGCCCAGAGGGCGCGCCCCGCTCCTCGCGAGACTTGGCCGCTGTCGGCTTCCGTGGCGCCCCGGCGACTTCCGGCCTGACGCCCCGCCCCGGCGGCGCACTTCCGGCGCCGGCGGCTGGAGCGGCCCGAGCAAGATGGTGAGTGACTAAGGGCTTCGGCTGGCCGCGGCGGTGGGTGCGGGCGGCCCGCAGCGAGAGAAGCCGGCCGCCGCCGGAGGCACCGGGTCTGCCCGCCCCGGTCTCCGCGGGGCACGAAGGCGCCTGCGGAGCGTGTCGAGGACCGCGGCGGGCCGGCCGGCCTTTCCGCGGGCCGGGGCTCGGCGCGGGCGGGCGGCGGCGGCGGGCTGGCTCTGTCCCTGTCCAGGCGGGCGCTGCCCCTCGGCGCGGGGCCTTCCGGCCGCAGCTCCTCGCGTCGCCGGGCCGAGCGCTCGGGGCCGCGCGGCGGAGGGGACGGTGGGAGCGGGGGCCAGGGCCCGCGCGGCGCGGGGCGGGGGGCGGCGCCTCGGGGCGCTCTTCTGCCGCGGCGCTCGGGGCGGACGGCCCCGCGGTGCCTCGCTTCGCTGGCGGCGGTTTCTTTGCTCCCGGTTGATGCCGCTCCTCGAGGGCGGAAGGTGGTCCAGCTCTGCTCTAGACGCTGCACATGCACGTACAGGACTGAGCCCGCCTTTGTCTCCTGAAGCTTGCGTTCTCTAGAAGGCAGGTTAAAAGAGAGAGAGGCGGGAGTGTGTGGTGCTGCGTCGGGCGGGATGGGGCGGGCCAGTGGCTGCCCTGTGTACGGGCGGGAGAGGTGGCTGCCTTACCAGGCTGTCAGCGAGCCTCAGGAGGCGGGGGGACCTGAGTCCAGTGGGAGGGGAGCCGGTGCAGGTACCCGAGGGAGGCTGGTCCCGGTAGGGCTGGAAGCGCAGAGGGCTGAGGGGGAAGCTGTGTGGTCTGCACGGTGAGCAGCAGCAGGCCGCGCCGCAGACTCAGGCGGGTCCTGGGAGACTTTGTGGTAGCAGTGTTCTAGGCCTGACAAGCGCAGGGCAAGTACTTTTCCAGCATTTTCTCGTAATTCTGCTCAGCAGTCCCTGGAGGTAAATACTGCTGTCCTCAGTTTGGTGGCTCAGACTGTAAAGAGTCTGCCTGCAGTGGTGGGAAACCCAGGTTCAAGCCCTGGGTGGGGAAGTTCCCCTGGAGAAGGAAATGGCACCCCACTCCAGTGTTCTCGCCTGGAGAATTCCATGGATGGAGGCGGCTGGCAGGCTACAGTCCGTGGGGTTGCAGAGTCGGACACCACTGAGTGGCTAACACTTTCAGTGTACCCAGGAGGAAGCTGAGACGGGCCGGGGTGTGCTGCCCTGGCCTAGTGGCCGGCGCAGTAGCGCACAGACGCTGGTGTCCAGAGGCGGGAGTGTGCCCTCTCTCCAGCCAGCTTTGTGGCAGCTGGCAAGTCACTTAACCTCTCTGCGCCTCGCTTCCTTACTGTAAACTGGGGTGATGATAGTGGCAACTTAGTCGGATCTGTTTGTTTAGCACACCGCCTACTGTTTAGTATAAGACATATAGTTACTTGAGGCTGAGAAACATTGTGTAAATGCCCCCGACATGGAGAAGCTTGGGATTGACTCGGGAAAATGTCCTCCGGTGGGGCCAGAATGGAGGGTCATGGGAGGGGTAGACAAACCTGGGAAGGGGTAACTGAAGCCTGTTTGGCAAGGGCCAGGCGGGCCAAGTTAGAGAGCTTGGACATGAGGCCATAAATGCTAGGGGTCAGTTTCTGAGGCGATTCAGAGGGTCAGCTCTTTGTTGTAGAAGGTAATATCCGAATGGGTGAGGGAAGAGAGTAGACCTGGAAACCTCCGTTGGGAGACTAGCGGTCCAGTAAGATAAGGCGGCCTGGACAGAGCCAGAGATGGGGGACAGGAGAGGGGGACCGGAACCAGGATGGACTTTAAACAGAGATGGGGGGACTAGAACCAGGATGGATTGTAAACAAGAGATGAGGGGCAAAGGCCTGAGCCAGAACGGATTTCGTTTCGGAGCCCTGAGGAGGTCCTGACCGTAACGTTTCTTATTCAGCAATAACATTGTTTTGGTAAGAGGTACTGTGAGTTATGCAAATGAGAAGTGGTTTTACGTCCATTACTCACTAATAGCAACATAGAGGAGCTGATATCATCCCTACTTTCCAGTTAGGGCACCAGGGCTCAGAGAGGTGACTTAACTTCCCTGAGGTCACATAGACTGTTAGAATTGAAGGTGCAATTCAAACCTGGATGCGTTTATTTCCATAGCCCGCGTTCCTAGGTGCATCGCAATTCCTCATCTAGAAAGCAGTAACAATGAAACCTACCTTGAGGAATTGTCTGGTGTGAATATGACAGTGAAGGAAAATGTCTTGTACAGACTTAGGCACGGAGTGAACACACCACAGACAGCAGCTGCCCCAGCAACAGCGCGTCCACTTAGGGGTGCGAAGCGGAGCTGCTCGGTCGTGGCCAACTCTTTGCCACCCCATGGGCTGTAGCCCGCCAGGCTCCCCTGTCTGTGGGATTCTCCAGGCTAGAGTACTGGAGTGGGTTACCGTTTCCTTCTCCAAGGGATCTTCCCAACCCAGGGATCGAACCCGGGTCTCCAGCACTGGAGGCAGACGCTTTAACCTCTGAGCCAAATTGTTAAAGGCCTGTAACTTGGACGGCTTATTGCAATAAAGCAAATTGTGTTTCCCCAAATTTCTCAGAGCTCTTAATTACCTTCTTCATAAGAAAGTGCAGAGTTTTTAGAATCTTGCAAATGGGGAAATAGATTCGACCTTAATTCCTTTAGGGGATTGTTTTGTCTTAATAGTGAAGCTGGTGATATAACTTACAGGTGTCTGTGTGGAAGTGATTTGAGAGGGCCCTCTAATCAAGTAAATCCACTGTTGCTTATTTAAAATGCTGTGATTTCTGAGACCTTGCTCTGTGTAGACATTGTCCTGTAACTGAAGGGTCTGTTTTAAAATCGGAAATCCTCCTGAGCTTCCTAATACACGAAGCCCCTGACAGCTTAAGGTGATGGAGCTTTTTCAGTTGGGGAGAAGGGCCTGCCTGAGTGCCGCAGACTTCAGGGGTGGGCGCCGTTGAAGCTGCCGTTGAAAGGAGAGTCTCCTGGATCTTGGTGTGTCCTTAGTAAGGAGTCAGTGGTTGACACGTGATTGTTGAATAGGTTAAATGAAGTAGCTCTCGTCGTGGCCCAATTTCACACTCTTGGTGGCCTCAGCCAGACAGTTTTATATTAGAAGGTGTCTAGCTCTGTACCTTCCCCTCAAGAAGGGACGGTTGGGGTCTTGGTCTCCTGACAGGCTGTGCGTGCTTGCGTGCTAAGCCACGTCACTCGTCTCGAGCTCTTTGCGACCCCGTGGACTGTAGGCTGCCAGAGGCCTCTGTCCGTTGGGTTCTCCAGGCATTCTCCACGGAGTGGGTGCTATGCCCTCCTCCAGGGGCTCTTGCCAGCCCAGGGATCGGACCTGTCTCTTGCGTTGGCAGCAGGCTCTTTACTGTTCGCTCCATCTGGGGAGCCCTGGCGACATGTGGCATCCTCTTCTTAACAGAGTTGTCCTCAAGGTAAGGTGCGGCAGGGTGCAGCCCTGACCTGCTAGCAGCCTTTTGGGAAAAATGTGCCGCGTTAAATTCACACGTTGGCTGCAAGGTGTGCCTTAGCTCAGAAATGTCACAGTGAGGGGCGTGTTGGTGCCTTGGAATCGCAGGAGAATGAGGGCTTTTCTAAGTCTGCGGTCCTGTTGCTTAGTCACCAAGTCGTGTCTGACTCGGAGACCCGTGGACTGTAGCCCACTGGGCTCTTCTATCCTTGGGATTTCCCCGCCATGGATACTGGAGTGGGCTGTTACTTCCTTCTCCAGGGCATCTTCCTGACTTAGGAATCAAACATGGGTCTCCTGCATTACATGTGGATTCTTCACCACTGAGCCACCAGGGACCCCTCCTCCCCCCCCCCCGGAATTTTTTTAATGCTCTGCTTAAATTTTTTTTTCAGGGTCAAAGTCAGAGTGGTGGTCACGGTCCTGGAGGCGGGAAGAAGGATGACAAGGTAAACACTGTGCAGCTAGATGTCTGTGACGTGAGCAAATTGTGGGAAAGGTCAGCTCTCGGCTGAGTTCTTCGGGAATTCAAATACCCTTTTCATGTTTTACAAAAGATTATTGACCATCAAGTAGATATTAATGAATTAATAATTTTTAGAGGTATAAAAGTAATAACATTCCAGAAGTGTTAAATTGTCTGTGATTTTACCGTTTAATATCCTTAAGTGTGAAAGTTGTGTCAGATATTTAACTCCAGCTTCTGGCATGTAACTTTGAATTCTGACCTCTGTTCCTTATTGAATGACCTACTCAGTTCAGTCTCTCAGTCATGTCCGACTCTCTGTGACCCCATGGACTGCAGCACGCTAGGCTTTCCTGTCCATCACCAACTCCCAGAGCTTGTTCAGACTCATGTCCATCAAGTCAGTGATGCCATCCAACCATCTCATCCTCTGTCATCCATTTTTCCTCCTGCCTTCAATCTTTCCCAGCATCAGGGTCTTTTCCAGTGAGTCAGTTCTTCGCATCAAGTAGCCAAAGTGTTGGAGTTTCAGCCTCACCATCAGTCCTTCCAATGAATATTCAGGACTGATTCCCTTTAGGATGGACTGGTTGGATCTCCTTGCAGTCCAAGGGACTCTCGAGTCTTCTCCAACACCACAGTTCAAAAGCATCAGTTCTTCAGTGCTCAGCTTTCTTTATAGTTCAGCTCTCACATCCATGCATGACCACTGGAAAAACCATAGCCTTGACTAGACGGAGAGTAGTCAGCAGAGTAATATCTCTGCTGAATGGTCTGATTAGTGTGTATTATATATTTTTTAAAAAGATAATTATGTTCACACATAAAAATTGAAAGAATGAAAAATAGATTTTCTTGTTTATTATTTTTTTAAGGACAATTTTTACTATCCTAAAAGACAGGGAAAATTATATCACCTGGAAATAGCTGATGGTCCTGCAGAAATGTTTGTGTTTTAATATGGTCTCTGTGATTTTTTTTTTCCCTATGCTATTCTGAAAACCCAAGGACAAGAAAAAGAAATATGAACCTCCTGTACCAACTCGAGTTGGGAAAAAGAAGAAGAAGACAAAGGGACCAGATGCTGCCAGCAAGCTGCCCCTGGGTAATGATGTGGTTCCGGCTCCCGGGGCGCCGTCTGTGTTCAGCTCAGGGGGCTGAGTGTGGACAGACAGGGAGTGGTGTGTGGTTGAGCTCCAGGCCTGTGCCTGTGTGTGCATTCTCTAGGTTGCAATAAAAGCTATATTTTAGTTTTAACAGTATACAGGGGATACAACTGTGTCTCACTTAAGAAAGTCCATTAATTTCCTTTAAATAAGCACCTTCTCTAGAGTATTAGAGTACAGTGTTAGGGTAGAAAACTCAGGCTGAGCTTGGTTACCTCAGAGATGCACTTACGTCATGAGAAAGTGGAGTGCCACTGTATGGGAACTCACGGCATGAGCTTACGTCTGAAAGTCTTCCTGCTGAATAAGGAGTCAGACTCAGAACAGGCGGCGGACTCAGCCCACCTCTCTGCCCTCGGCCTCTCGCCCCTTGCGCACGGTTCACGCTCTGCCCCGCCCCGCTCCCGCCCCCCTCATCTACCACCTCGACGAGGCTCCTCCGGCTTAACTGCAGTAAACTGATTTTTAAAATAGTGCTCAGTTAATAAGTGAGTCAGGCAGTTTAAAATGTGCCATTAACCTACTGTAGTGAATCAGTATGGTATTGATAAAGAAAAGTCATCAGGCCAGCAGAAGAGCATATGAAGTTCAAAACCGGAGTCGAGTTACGGATAATCGGTTTGTGGTGGAGGTGGCATTTCTGTCTGTTCATCGCTCTCCCCTCTGCCTTTAGGCACCTGCTTACTTAAGGTCACTAAACTGCATATCTCAGAGTCTGTCCAACTAAAAATAAGCTGATTTTAAGTGTTAATCCCCCCCCCCCCTGCAAGGGTGAACTGAATTAATTGCAAACTTCTGGCTTCAAGTAAAATAAGACTGTTTTTTAAATTACAGTGACACCTCACACTCAGTGCCGGTTAAAACTACTGAAGCTAGAGAGAATTAAAGACTATCTTCTCATGGAGGAAGAATTCATTAGAAATCAGGAGCAAATGAAGCCTTTAGAAGAAAAGCAAGAGGTAAATTGACAGATTATTATAACCTGTTTCTTTGACAAAGTGAATTCTATTTAGAACTTAGAACTAAATAGCTGAGCCTGTCAGGCTTTAGTGAATCATCATTTAGCTGCCTTTTAAGAGCACCAGCTGCGTTTAAAGCAAGTGAGCCGTCAGCATCGTCTGCTTTTTAGTCTAAGCCACTCTTGGCCTGCTCTCACGTAGGAGGAGAGGTCAAAGGTGGATGACCTGCGGGGGACGCCGATGTCGGTGGGGACCCTGGAGGAGATCATCGATGACAACCACGCCATCGTGTCCACATCAGTGGGCTCGGAGCACTACGTCAGCATCCTCTCATTCGTGGACAAGGACCTGCTGGAGCCTGGCTGCTCAGTGCTGCTCAACCACAAGGTCAGCCACGCGCTCCCCCAGGCTGCCCGCCCCGTGGGGCCGCCGCCAGAGCACCCCCGGGGGCAGGCCCCGAGGGCAGGGCGGGTTCCAGGGCCGCCCCCGCAATGCCAGAGGCGGCAACCCTCCGGGTCGGCGGCAGACTCCTTGCTTCCTCTCAGGTGCACGCGGTGATCGGGGTGCTGATGGACGACACGGACCCCTTGGTCACAGTGATGAAGGTGGAAAAGGCGCCCCAGGAGACGTACGCTGACATTGGGGGGCTGGACAACCAGATCCAGGAGATCAAGGTGCGTCTGGGAGCCCGCTCTGGGCCAGCCCTGCGCGGCTCACTGCTGCCTCCTGGAGGGCGCGCGCAGCGGTCTCGCCTGTTTGCTCCTTTGCCTTTGCTCTGGGCCGCGTGGGGTCTTTGCTGCTGTGCCGGGGCTCTTTCTCTAGTTGTGGCAAACACGGCTGCTCCGTGGCGGTGCGTGGGCCTCGCGTTGTGGTGGCTTCTCCCAGGAGGGCCCGGAGCAGGCGGGCTTCAGGAGCTGTGACACGTGGGCTTGGGTGCCTCAGCACGTGGAGTCTTACTGCAGCAGGGATCGAACTTGTGCCCCCTGCATTGGCAGGCAGATCCTCAGCCACTGGGCCACCAGGAGAGTGCTATTTTCTCCTTATTGATCAGACCAGTAGCTGACCAGAGCTGGCCAGTGGCGGTCTTTTGTGTTGCTAATACTGAGTTTGGTAACAGAAGTAAGAATAAATTGTGTGATAGTTCCCATAGCAGTCGCAGCTTAATATATTTTATATGTAATATTTAATGATTATCTGTGAATATGTTTCCAATTGGTTGATTCCAGCGGTGGCGACACAGAAAGCCCCAGGTGACGTCCGGGGCAGGGCGGTGGCGCGCACAGCGCTGGGGCTAGACCGAGTCCCAGCTCCTGGCGGGGGCACATGGGGCAGCCCTCTGTGGGCTTCTCGTCCATGGGAAGGGCCTCCAGAGCCGTGACAGCGCCCCATGGGGGCTCAGGCAGGGGGAGGGAGCCCTCCTGGCTTGAGGCGGGGCAGCAGCAGGGGCCTAGCCCGCTGAAGTCTCACTGGAAGGGCGGATCCGAGCTCTCTGCGCGGGAAGGGCGAGCGACACTGCTGCCTGTCGCTCAAGGCCGACTCTTGGGAAATCGGGGCTGTTAGGGAGATGGGAGGGCGCTGGGAGCCCCCGGAGGACCGAGGTCCTCTGTATCTTTGCTGCCACTGGGGTCAACGTTGTCTCTGACAAGAACAGTGGAAAGTTTAGCTTGTGTTTGTTGCAAGTGAGACATACCCATCATGCCAGTTAATGAATAGGATACATTTCAGTAGGAAAGCCTTTCATTTTTACTGTTTGTTTTGTTTAGGAATCTGTGGAGCTTCCTCTCACTCATCCTGAATATTACGAAGAGATGGGGATCAAGCCCCCCAAGGGGGTCATTCTCTATGGCCCGCCCGGCACAGGTGTGTGCCCTCTGCGTGGTCGCTCTCCAGGCCCCGAGCTGGTCCTTGAGCTGCAGCATTAGCACGTTCGAACCACGTAGCCGTTGAGTGAGGGGCCCTGAAATCCTCCGTTTAAAAATGTGCGCTCAGTGACATATTGAACATTGTGAGTAAGCAGCCCCTCGGGAAACACACTTGTCACGTGAAAGTGCATCGTGCTGTCTAACAGGTATGCTGAGAAACCGAGCTGTCTCAGGCTCGTGACTGCGTGTCCAGACCCCAGCACTCCCGAGGTGTACGCAGACGTGCGAGGTGCGCATGTTGTCAAATGGTACTTTGCAGTATTGAGAGTAATGTGAGTCCATTGAAAATAGTTTGTAAGAAAAAATGGAAACAGGGTGCTCCACCTTGGCCACATATTGGCATCCCCGTGGGAGCTTCGAAAGCGCCGATGCCTGCTCCCTTCCCTGAGCACCCTGACCCGTGTCCGGGGCGCGGCAGGCCTCGGCAGAGCTGCGGGGGCAGAATTGCGGGCCCACGGCTGTGCCCACGCTCCTGTGCCAGTCAGACCAGCATGCTCTCCCGGGCCGTTGGCGACTGGACGAATATTGGGTCGGATGGATGAACAGATGAAGATAAAAACGCATGTACATAGTTGGTTCATGAGGGACTGGGTTGACCTCAGTAAGTTGTGTAGTTCAGGGCTGAGTAAATCCACTGCTCTGTGAACTCCAGGGAAGGGAGGTCGTTTGAGTGAGCTGAGCCCTGCTCCCAGGAGGATCTGTATCGAGGACCACCCACGGGGAGGGACAGGGAGACGCTGTGCTGAGGCCTCGAGTTTCACAGCCCAGGAAAGGAGGTTTCAGGAGAGGCCAGCGCCACTCAGGGGTCCCCCTGCTTGCTGACCATCCCAGCAGCCGCGCTTGGTTGCGTCTGGACCAGAAGGTCTCCCCCACGTAGGAGGTCCCTCGGGTCTCTGTCTGCCGCCCTCAGGGAGCAGTCCAGCCCTTCCATAAGCATCTGAGCCTGCTGCCCGACTGAGGAGCTCAGCCTCGCCTTGTCACAGAGCTCAGACCTCCGTCCCCCTCACCACTGGCCCAGGGTCCTGTGTGTCCCTGGCCAGCCCCCTCCCCTGCAGGCCCGAGGGTGGCCCTCTCCCCGCTTTCGCCATCCCAGGGCCGTGGTCTCACGCTCTCACGTCCTCGGGGTGGGCACCCTTGCTGGCTCCGGTTCTCGACTCGAGAGAGGTGTCAGGGCTACTCTGAGAGCAGCGAGGAACGTCCTCGAGGGCACCGCACGGGCGGGGAAGCCTCTTGAGCTCCCAGCAGCACTCAGCCCTGGGCTTCGTGAGGAACCGGTCCTGGCTCGGGCCCGGAGCCTGGGGTCGCCCTCGGGGCCCGCCCGCTGCAGGCCTGTGCAGCAGTCTCTCTGTCCTTGTCAAGCCTCCTGCTCCCAGGCCTTTTTCAGCACTGGTTGTTCTGTAGGAGTTGAGTTTGGTTCTCTGACCCTGGTTAATGGGATCAGGTGAATATTATATGCAACTTTGAGTAACTTGCAATAAAAATATTTTCTGACATGATGAATTTAGAAAGACAGTTAAAAATAATCAAGATATGTATTTCAGTTCTTTTTTTTAATTTCCTTGTCTGCTTTTCATAGAGGGATCCACCAATTCTTCATGTCTGTCAAGGTGGTAATGAGAGTTCTAAAGTTAAAACAGCACTTAAGGTTTTTTCCCTTTTTCAATCTAAAACAGGTAAAACCTTGTTAGCCAAAGCAGTAGCAAACCAAACCTCGGCTACTTTCCTGCGAGTGGTTGGCTCTGAACTTATTCAGAAGTACCTGGGCGACGGCCCCAAACTCGTTCGGGAACTGTTTCGAGTCGCTGAAGAACATGCACCATCCATCGTCTTTATTGATGAAATTGATGCTATTGGGACGAAAAGGTAGACTTTCCCTTCCCTCTTCTGGGTCACTGAGGGGTAGACACCGTGCCGCTCTGCTCTGAGAGCGAGGTCCGTGGGGAGGCTCCGGCAGGGCTGTGTGCTGGTTTGCCGCGTCCCCGGGCTCCTCCCCACAGATGCTGTGGGCTCCGCCGTCCCACGCACCAGGCGGCGACTCCCCGTCAGTGGATTTGGTCCGTCCGCAGCCGTGCCGTGAGCACCGGCTCGGAGCCCGGCACCCTCTGGACTCTGGAGACAGCAGTAAAGACGGGGCTCCCTCGAGGAGCCCACATGTGGAGACTGAATTAAAATGATACAATTTCAGGCATGAAAATGGCCACAAGGAAGATACTGTGGGGGGTGGCTTGGGCTCTGGGCGGGTGGGACAGACGTGTCCCGAGTGCCTCCACCAGCCGGGCCGCGGGGTCCTCATGTCTCCCTGCCTTCTCCAGGTACGACTCCAACTCCGGTGGGGAGAGGGAGATTCAGGAACGATGCTGGAGCTGCTGAACCAGTTGGACGGGTTTGACTCACGGGGAGACGTGAAAGTCATCATGGCCACAAACCGGATAGAGACCCTGGACCCGGCGCTCATCAGACCAGGTCACGCTGCGCCGGCCCCTCCCGGAGAGCGAGCACGGAGGCGGACTTCTGTGTCTAAAGGGCGCTGCAGGGAGGATAGGTCACCAGGGGATGGGCATGAAGGCAAATACTGCCTTGAAACTTGGAGTAACTTACCAAAACTATGTCCCCTTGAGAATATTAAGTGGGCTTGTGATGTACTCTGTGTAGCCTGACCTTTTTTAGTCTCAAAATGTTATTTTTTTTAAGATTTGGCACAGGACCCACTATGTGACTGAGATGACTCACGTGAGGAGACGGAGGCCTCTCAGCCAGGGCTGGGGCACCAGGGCCGGGGACACGGAGGCCTCTCAGCCAGGGGACCAGGGCTGGGGAGACGGAGGCCTCTCAGCTGGGGCTGGGGCACCAGGGCCGGGGAGACGGAGGCCTCTGAGCCGAGGCCGGGACTGGAAACCTCGTGTGCCCACAGGCCGCATCGACAGGAAGATTGAGTTCCCCCTGCCCGACGAGAAGACCAAGAAGCGCATCTTCCAGATCCACACGAGCAGGATGACGCTGGCCGACGACGTGACCCTGGACGACTTGATCATGGCTAAAGACGACCTCTCTGGTGCTGACATCAAGGTGAGGAGCTGGGCTGGACTGTACCTGTCTTACCACATGTTCCCAGGCGCCAAGGGGGCCGGGCGTGGCAGCCGAGACTGGGCACAGCCTGCTCCCTGCAGGGGCACCAATAGTGGTCCCGCTGCCTGTGCTGAACTGTGTCTCATTGGCATCTATGGACTAGGCTAGTCTCACCAGGGGAGGAAGGTGAAATTATTTAAAATCTTAACTCTTTATTTAGAAAGAATTTTCAAGCCTTCAGAAAAAGCTGTGACATGGTGGACACCCGTGTACTCACCACCTCCACCTACCACGTGTTACCCTTCAACGCGTCTCTCATGCACAGAAACACTTTTCCAAATCGCTCCGAGGAAACGTGCTGAAGGCCGTAGCCAGATAGGGTCTGCAGCACCAGGCCTGTGTTTCTATCAGTCATGTTGCTTGTGTTCTTGTTTTACTTTTGGCCAAGTAATTATTAAAAAAGTGAATATATTCAAGTATATACTGTCTGAAACTTGTAAACATTTAACCAGAATACCTGTTCTCTTAAGACTTTAGGTAAATGAAATGGATGTCACTGTATGTGGCCGCTAAGATTCTGGATATCATCTGTTTCTTAGGAGAAATATTCCCTTTAATGAAAGCGGAGCTTTGAGGATTTACTGACCTGCCAGGCTACACAGCTAGTTAGACCCTAAGACAGACCTCTTCCTTAATGAAATATCCCAGGTTAAGCCGCCTCAGGTCCTTTGAGAAAATGAGAATGCTTGAAACATTTAAGCTTGATAAAATTTGTGTTTGGCCTGGATGCCAACACCAGATTTCAAAATGTGCTGTCTGAGCTGCCGGGATGAGGTGTCTTCCGCCCTGAGCACACTGTCCTTCGCGCAGGCGATCTGCACGGAAGCGGGCCTCATGGCCCTGAGGGAGCGGCGCATGAAGGTGACCAACGAGGACTTCAAGAAGTCCAAGGAGAACGTCCTCTACAAGAAGCAGGAGGGCACGCCCGAGGGGCTCTACCTCTAGGGCGGGGGCGCCTCCGGGAGGGGGGGGTCCTGCCCCGAGGGGCGAGGCGGGAGGGAGGCCGCCCGGGTGCCCCCGTGCCTGCCGGCCGCCCCCGTGCCTGCCGGCCGCCCCTGCCCGTGGTTGGCAGAGCGTCTCACCTCCCTCCCGAGCGCAGCGTGTAGGGCCCCGGCAGGCTGCCCGCGTCCCAATAAAGCCTGCTTTCTCTAACACGGAGTCCCGCCTGCGCGCTGGGTGCTCGCCGCAGGAGTGGGTGGGCCCGGGTGTGGGGAAGCCTCCGGGGACCAGGGCACTGCGGCCTGGGTCTCCGCGGCCCCCGCGGCACAGCGCCGAGCCGGCGCCAGCTCTAACAGCAGCTGCTGGCTTGTGAGCCCACGGCCTCACCGCTGCTGTGGAGGCGACAAGGGCTGCGACCCCCAGCCGGGGCTGCCCTTGGAGGGGCTGGGGCCGGCAGGAGGGGCTGGTGCGCTGAGAGGAGAGGGAGTTCCAGACGGAGTTTCAAAGGGGCGTGGCTGAAGACCCCCAGGGCAGCCCTGCCGAGGTCAGCGCCCTGGGTTCGGGGCCCGGCACCGCCCCTGCCCCTCGCCTGGCTCCCACCACCCCGCGCCTCCGCTCAGTTCAGCCTCGGAGCCCCGAGACCCAGCGACCCGCTGGAGACGGGCCCCTTCTCCCCAGCCGGTTCCGCAACACCCGCTTTTCTGGATGAGGGGCCAAGGAAATCCGCTTTCAGCAGTTCTAGGGAGCATGTTTTAAGAAGAAACGCAACGCAGAGAAGTCCACTGTCTTTTAAAAAGCAGGACCTCGGAGAAGACAGAAGCATTTCCGCCCCGCTGGCTGTCGGTCACCGCTCTTGGGAATCGGAACGAGAGCGCGGCTGACGCGGCCGGAAGGGAACCTTCGGCCTCTCTGAGGCAGAGCCAGGTTTGCTGGGGAGGAGCAGGCCGCGCTCTCTGCAGCGGGGTCCTTGTTTGTTCAGCCCCTGATACTGGGTCCTCCTAGAGCCCCATCTGACTCAGCAGGGCCGGGCGGGCCCCGGGTCTCCACGCACACGAGCTTCCGGCGACGCTGGCTGCCGGGTCTGCGTCCGCGAGTGGGGCTCCGGGAACAGGAAGGACACGTGTGATGCATCTGGGACTCCAAGCTTTCCACGACTCCAAGCTGCTCTCGTCTGAAGAAACAGGCAGACTGGGCTCACCAGCCGCAGGCAGGAGGGCCTGGTGAGTAACCAGACCTTCCTTTTGACTGCAAGAGCCAGGAGACTTGGCAGGATCCCCAGGGATGCCCACAGAAGCACCTTCCCCCAGGCTGGGCAAGGGAGGGTGGGCCAGAAGGGCCCACACGAGCCATGACCGCTTCGGCGCGATTCTTGTCTGCACGTGTACACACATGTTCACATGTACCCTGTGCAGAACAGCTCTGTGCCGTCCGCACACGCGCACACTGCAAGAGGTGCCCCGACACCCCGTCAGGGAGGAGCCTGCAGGGCAGGTCTGGGCGGCCCGTGCCGCGTCTCGGGGCTGACCCCGGCCCCCAGGGCGGCGCGGGCAGGCCCCAGCCAGGCGTCTAGTCCTCCAGCAGCAGCTCCAGCTCCTCCAGCGGCAGGCGCACCCGCAGCTCCTTCTCCGTCATCAGGTCCACGACCTCCTGCATCTCGTCGGGGAAGTACTCCACGGCGTCCATGTACAGCGCCTGGGCGGGGCGATGCCGGTCAGCGGCGGCCCCCGGCCCCGCCCCCTTCCCGCCCTAATTCGGGGGCACCTGAGTCAGCCCCAGGGGGCACAAGGGGGCACGGCCTCTCTCCAAGGTTGGGCGGCAAGCTGCGGTGGTCCCCACCTGTCTGGCTCTGAGCGTCCCTGGACCCGGGCGCTGCAGACAGCTGGACGTAGGTCCCGATGCGTTTGGCTTGGGGCTGGGCTTTGGCAACTGCTGGGAACCAGCCCCCAGCCGCACCTCCAGGCCAGGAAACAGGCCCCCCGGGCTGCAGCGGCCCATAGGAAGCCCTGGAGGGCCGGGCCCAGGCACGGATGAGGCCTGGCAGGAAGGTCCCTGAGAATCCAGCGACTGAGGCCTGTAGAACTCACCTTTGCCCAAGGACAATTCTGCAGTGCTTTGTAGAACACACCTTTGCTTCTTTCTTTATTTCCTAAGGAAACCTAAAGCAAGGGGGGAAAAATATAAAACGGGCCGAAACACAATCTAAGGCTACTGACCCGCGCGGGGGCCGGTACACGGGCTGTGGGGGGTCCACATGCCCTGGGACGCCCTCAGGGCCTCTGCTGTGTCCAGCAGGCCTGGACTGGGCCTTGAACCCTGATGACCTGTCTTCATTTCCTCCTTTCCCGAGGGCCATCACACCTGGGGTCCCCAAACGTGCCGAGAATGAGGGTGATGACAGAGAAAAAGCTTGCCTTAACACTGCAAACTATCTTACAGAAAGGAGATAACCAGGATTAACAGTCAATAACCTTGTCAAGAGCGAATTTCTGATCAGGAATTTCAGTCTGAGAGTACGCAAATATTCACATTTCTACTCTAAGCACGTTTTGATCCAACGCGAGTGTGCCAAGTGGCTTCAGTCGTGTCTGACTGTGGCCCCATGGACTTCAGGCTCCTCTGTCCACGGGATTCTCCAGGCAAGAGCACTGGAGGGGCTTCCATGCTCTCCTCCAGGGGATCTTCCCGACCCAGGGATGGGCCCGTGTCTCACGTCTCATGCACTGGCAGGCAGCTTCTCCGCTGGTGCCACCTGGGAGGCGTTTATACAGCACCAAGGTATGAAGTCTTGGTCTCAACTCACAGGCGCTCTTCCCATACCTGCTGCAGATGCTGGTGCGGAGGCAGTCTCCCCTCCACCCGCCAGCCTCTCCCACATAACAGGAGGGGACCAGCCCCTCCCCCAGGAGTCACAGCCCCCCAGGCAGCTCCACGGGTGGGTGCCCACAGCCGTGAGTGGGCTCAAGCTGAGCTCATGGAGCTGAAGTCTGCGCCCAGGGCTGCCCACCTGCCTCCCCCAGGAGTCCTGTTGCCACCTGGTGCAAGCGGCCGCCCACCCGGCAGGAGCAGGCAGGGCTGTGAACCCTTGGGCTGTACCAGCATCCCTGGTCAGTTCCAGGCAGGGCTCACCCCTCACCCCGGACTCGGCTCCCTCCCAGGCCGTTCTGAGGCTGGACTCGGAAGGGACCCGAGAGCTGCCGTGAGCTGCCCGCCCGCACACCCCAGGGCCCTGCGGCGTCCTCTGCCAGAACAGTGACCACACTGAAGGCTCGGTTTGTTCTTGAAAGAAGAATCAGCGCGTTGGTGGGCTTTCTCCACCACTGCCTTTGTGAGACACTCAGATAACCCTGCTCCTGCTGAGTCGCGTCAGTCGTGTCTGACTCTGTGCGACCCCACAGACAGTAGCCCGCCAGGCTCCCCCGTCCCTGGGATTCTCCAGGCAAGGACACTGGAGTGGGTTGCCATTTCCTTCTCCAGTGCATGAAAGTGAAAAGTGAAAGTGAAGTCACTCAGTCGTGTCCGATTCAGCGACCTCATGGACAGCAGCCTTCCAGGCTCCTCCGTCCATGGGATTTTCTAGGCCTGGCCAAGCCTCACACAAGAACTGCCCTCTGCTGGTTCCTGCATCTCCTGGACCCTGGAAAAGGCCTTGGCTGTATCAGATGTCACACGGTAAACGCCAGGTGAAACGGAGATGGTGACTGTTCCTCCAGGGAGCCAGAGCCATAGCCACCCAGGCCCACCCAGCCACCACCTCACCTTCTGGCTCTGATTTAATTGTTTCCACTGCTTTTGTCAAAATGTCAGGACCCCACCCAGACACCTCAGGAACTGGCAGGGGAAATCACTGCTCAGTTAATTCTTGGTCTGATGCTCATCTTTCCAAAAAGGTAATACACTCCCTAACGGCCTCAATCTTTTTTTCCAAGTCAGCAAGAATTTTTCTGTCTACGGTCCAACCAGAGCATGGCAGCTCCTCAGCAGAAACACTACAAGCCTGCCCGTCACCCTATCTCTACCTGGAAAAGCCTGGAAGAAGGTAAACTGGTGAACCTGCAAGCTCTCCCTCGTCAAACGTGGAAAGGTCTTTCAGAGGCTCAGATCCACGGGCGCTGGCGCTGGAACCGAGAGGGCGTCTGACGCGCTCCTTCGGCCGAGGGGCCACGAGCGACTCCGAAAGGCGCCAGCAGGGACGGCCGTCCGGGGCAGGGGCACCACACGGGCGTCTGGGCGTCTGGAGGCTCCCATCCCGCCCAGCAGGGAGGCAACACATGAAATCTACGCTTTTGAGCGTGAAAAATAAATGTTAAAACCACAGAAACTTCAGTGATAACTCATCCTGGGGCTGCCTGGTGCCCGTTTGTGCTGGGAACGTGCCTTGAGAGCTGCTGTCTTGAGACAAGCTGTCCAGGCCGTTCAGAGCTCAGGGGAGGCGCTCCTAGATAAGCTTCGGACTCTAAGAGGCTGCCTAGACTTCTAGCCCCAAACTTATCCTAGCCCCTACCTTCCTCTCCGTGTCTCTTTATATCCCTGTCAAATGTCAATGGGGAATGTTCAAATACTTTGATCAACTTCTGAGAAATTATCCTATGGAAATAATCAGAGATACACATATTTACGTAATGGGAAGGCCCCTCAGGGCTTCTGTGGAGAAGGCAGTGGCGCCTGCTCCAGCACTCTTGCCTGGAAAATCCCATGGACGGAGGAGCCTGGTGGGCTGCAGTCCATGGGGTCACTGAGTCGGACACGACTGAGTGACCTCACTTTCACTTTTCACTTTCATGCATTGGAGAAGGAAATGGCAGCCCACTCCAGGGTTCTTGCCTGGAGAATCCCCGGGACAGTGGTGCCTGGTGGGCTGCCGCCTATGGGGTCGCACAGAGTCGGACGCGACTGACGCGACTCAGCAGCAGCAGCAGCAGGGCTGAGAGGCGCAGCAGTCAGCGGGGGGCACTTGATGTGGCTCAGCAGCCGCGAGCGCTGTCCAGACACTCAAGTGCCTGGAAGGTGGCTTCTAAAACCCGCAAGACTCGGCAGTAGATGTATGATAATACAGGAAGTCCAGCCCGAAGTCAGGCCTTTAACCAAGGACAAAGCCAACTCAGACCCTGTGAGGCCCGGGAACCACCTTTCAGCCTGCACAACCCATTGACAAAATTAAATGGCTGTAGTGCCTTTAAGTAAAAACAAAGTTGCTTCGGAAATGCCTCTTTTAAAAACCACAGTCCACACTGATTTTTACCTTTTAGAAACAAAACAGAATTGGGACCTGGAAATTCTTAAAAGCAGAAAAGCAACAGATTTTGGTCTTTTGAATGAAAGCTCTTAGACAAGTTTCCAAGCTGTTGCCTCAACAAAGTTTTTCAGAGAAACACACAGATATCCTGGGGCCGCCAACGGCCCAGGTGGCCCTCCCCAGCCACTCTACCAGCCCCTCCCAGGTTCCGAGCCCCCTCCTCTCTCTACCAGCCCCTCCCGGGTTCCGAGCCCCCTCCTCTACCAGCCCCTCCTGGGTTCCGAGCCCCCTCCTCTACCAGCCCCTCCCGGGTTCCGAGCCCCCTCCTCTCTCTACCAGCCCCCTCCCGGGCCCTGAGCCCCCTGCCCTGCCCTCCTGTTAGGGGAGAGCACTCCGCACAGCAGCCGCCCCAGTGCCTGTCCTACCAGGAAGCTCAGGTACATCCTCCACAGCAGGGGGCACTGGCTCCCGTGCTCGTCCGCACGGCGCCCTCAAACAGGCCTCTGATCCGGTGCGTCAGGCCAGTCTCGGGAAGGGTGGCGTGGACCTCTCTACCGTCCACCCTGCAAGACAGAGGCTCAGGTGAGGCCGCGACCACCACTCAGGCTGACGCCGCAGCAGGGTGGGCGGTGGGGGGTTGGCACGTGTGGCAGGCAGTGCTGCCTTGGGCCTGGGGCCGTGGGGTGCGGTGAGACATGGCTCCTCCAGGGCCGGCGGGGTGCAGCGTCCAGGGCTCTGCAATGTCTGCACCCCACGGAGTCCACCCTGAGGCACAGAGACTCCTTTTCTCAGGAGAACCTGCCCCTCACCAGCAGAGTGCACATTTACCACAGACCTTTCAGCTGAAAGGAGAGTGAATAAAATTCGAATGGAAGGCGGGAAACACAAGGAAACTGTTATTCAGAGGCACTCCTGAACGCCGCCTTTCTCAGGTCCCAGTAAAACAACAACGAAGGTTCTAGAAGGGACAGTGATGCCTCAGCTAACGTGCCCGCGCCCACTGCCTAACCTTCAGACAACAGTGTTATCTGAAAAGAGACCGTTACAGCACGGCCCTGTTCTCCCCACGAGGGTAACACAGGCTAGGAAATGCTCTGGGCTCTCTTTGCGCTCAGCACGCCCTCTTCCCAGCAACCCGCTTTAATCATGCCCATTTTACAGAAAGGGAACCAGCCAGAGCCGTGAACTGCCCTGCCCAGGGTCACAGCTGCCGAGCGGAAGCGCTGGGACTTGACTCCAGGCCCGAGTGTCCGCCCCACTGCCGAGAGCCTGTGTGAGGAATCCCGCCCGTGGCAAAGGTCATGAGGAAGGAAGCCAGACATACGCAAAGACAAGTCAGCCTTCAGGGGTTCCCCTGGGTTTTCCGAACATCTACCCCCCAAAACCAGAGTCTGCCTGCCTTATTATACTGTGCTTTCCACTCTTCTGACACTCTCTGGAAAAAAGTTAACTCAGGGCTTCAGTCTTCTGCATTTGAAAGGAATGTTTCAGCTCAAACCCCCTCTGACGGCTCTCTAGCTTGCCTAACAGGTTGCCACGGACTTTTTACAACTTGTGAATTGCTTACAGCCCCCCAACTGCAAGAGGCACAAAACTTAAAGCATCTTAGAGATACAGAGCCTTTTCTAAAGAGTTAAAAATTGTATTGGTGACAGTTTCACTGCTGACTCAATGACTGCTGCCAGGCCTCCATGCTCTTTATCTTTTAGGCACCTGGAGGATGTTAATCAATGTCATCGGGATGCAGAAATAGGAACACAGTAGTTGTGATGTTAGCAACACCAGACTTCTGAGTTAATTACTTTTCTGTGTTATAAATCACTGTACTCCTTTTCACTGTTATAAATTGTTGTATCTTTGCTAAGACTGTAACTTTATTGAGTGCTTTCTGAGAGTGGCACCAGACTCTGGGAAGAACAACGTAAGTAAGCCTTCTGGTTGACAAACCCTCAGCAGAAAAAAGGCCGTACGAGGCTAATTGGCCTCTGGCCAGAAGATGATGGAAATCGCCTGAGACTTGTGGACACAGCTGGGCATGCAGAGAGCGAGCCTGGTCTCGGTAAGAGTCAGGGCCGCTGACGCTGCATGACTATATTATCCACTGATGTCTATCTACCAAAGAAGGTATAAAGGCCTTTCTGGACAGTAGGGGAGGGGCTGGGCTTTGGGCTGGTCTCCCCCGTGTCTCCTCTTACTCTGTTTTCTGGCTGAATTCCCATCTGGGGCCTGGAGGCTCGCCATGTCTACTTACTTGCTCCGGCTTCTAAGATCCACGCGAGAGGGAGCCCAAGGCGGGACACCCCCCGCTATTCAAACCTAACGTAGATGGTGCACATTTCTTGTCCTGAGATTTTACTAGTTCTCCACATAAACCAAGTTATTCAGCCCCTTTTCTCCTCTACGTTTTCCTACTATACTATTTCTTCTTAATTTCTTCTCTATTTCTAGTTAAATAAATAAGCTTTCCTTGCCTACGCCATTTATCCTTCGAATTTCCCTGGGTCTACCAGGGCTGGACTCCGGCACCCCACAATTTCTCTACAAGGCCTCAGACCCCAGGAGCGGGAGTCAGCACTCAGGCGCCGGAAGCAAGCCCTGGGCGGGGGAGCGAGGCCAGGGAGGCACCGCGGGGCCTCGACAAGGGGCCGCGCTCTGCCCTCAATCCCTGCGGACCTGTTTCCTTTCTCAGTGCATTTTCCTGTAACGGATGGCATGGCTCCCGCCACCCGGAGGCGTTCCAGGCCCCAGGCCGCAAGCATTTCCGCTTCCAGAGGCTGGTGGGCGTGGGAACAAGGCCCGACCACGCGCGAGGCTGCGGACCCGAGACCGAGGCGCTCTGTGATCACCTCTGCACGGCGTCCACCAGCCTCTTCCGCATCCTCTCCGCTTCAATCGCAAACAGCCACGGCTCCAGGAGTTTGGAGGACCTGGTGACGGCGTGGAAGAATCTTCTGGTCCTGCTGGCGCTGTGCGACTTGCTCTGAGTCTGCACGTACGCCCTCCAGAGAAGCTGGCTGCCCGGGTACAGCCGTAAAGCCTCTGAGAGCGCCTCGCGCAGGGGAGCCAGTGGGTGGGCGGCAACCCTGCCGTGGAACCTGAGCAGGCTGGCGCGCATCAGGGTGACGGCCTCCAGGGCGCCCTCCAGGCCGGCGCCCTCCGCGGAGGCAGAGCCCCTGAGCTCGGCAAACACCTGCTCATAGACGCGCCCAGCGGCGGCGACCCCCACAGTCAGGTACTGGAAGAGCATGAAGCACTTCGCCAGGCTGACCAGGCGGCTGGAGCGGTCAGGGGGGCCCGGGTCAGGGCCGCAGCGCGCCCCGAGGCAGTCCTGCAGCGCGTGTTCATACGCCTTCCGAGCCTTCAAAACGTGCACGGCCGAGACCCGTCCCGTGCAGGGCCCGCAGGGGCCGCGCTCAGTCAGCCCGGTCAGCACGTGCAAGGCGCGGGCTGGGGCGGCCCCGCCCACGGGCGGCGACAGCTCCGCCTCCAGCGCAGCGTAGAGCAGGCCGAGCTCGCAGAGCTCCGGTCCTCCAGGCCCCGGCTCCCTGCGGCGCCCAGGGCCGCGTCGAAGACCTTCCGGGCGTCCTCTGTGTTGCCCAGCAACCACTCCAGGTGCGCATACTGCTGCCAGAGGCAGAGGCTGTTGCGGTTGTCCGGCTCCTGGAGGAGGCTCTTGGCTAGCTTTTTGCAGTTCTTTCCTTGAGACTTTAATCTCTTCTTGTTTTTAGTGTGCAGACACCAAATGACCTAAAGGTAGAAAGGAAAAGAATTGCTTCAAATGCTCGTGAGGTCACAGACATCCCTTTGCACTCTCGAGTCCCCTGGTGGCGCAGACAGTAAAGAATCCGTCTGCAATGCGAGAGACTGGGATCCATCCCTGGGTGGGGAAGGTTCCCTGGAGGAGGGAATGGCAACCCACTCCAGTGTTCTTGCCTGAAGAATCCTATGGCCGGAGGAGCCTGGCGGGCTGCAGTCTGTGGGTCACAGAGTCAGACACGACTGAGCGACCACACTTTCTTTCCTTCTCTGTACCCTCAGCTGCAGGAAGCCACGCGAGGCGTCTACACTGCCTGCCTCCGTCAATTATCTGGTAAGCTCGTAGGCTCCCTGAGAAACAGTCAGGGCTCTACCGAGGCCACAGGAACCCTGAAACGAACCCGTCCAGGCTTCCATCTGACACTCCTGTAAACGAGGCTGACACGCCAAACGCCCTTTTTCAAAGACAGGCAACCAGCAAATGTCGCTCAGTCGTGTCCGACTCTCTGCGACCCCACAGGCTGTAGCCCGCCAGGCTCCTCTGTCCATGGGATTTCCCAGGCAAGAGCACTGGAGTGGGTTGCCATTACCTCCTCCAGTGGACTCTTCCTGAGCCAAAGATCAAACCCACGTCTCCTGCATTGGCAGGAGATTCTCTACCGCTGAGCCACCAGGGAAGCCCCATCAGATTTTACCAGACACTGTTTTAATAATACAGCCTGGTGTGTGCCATTTGCAATTAAAGATCAGAACTTTGGACATGAAAATTTAATTCTAGCTGGTGGCTAGTAGAGGGCAGAAGAGTCAATCCTAGACAAATTTCTAGCAGGTAATAGATACTAAAAAGCAGGGTCAGTAGCTTATTTTATCTGATTTTAATAAGTCCTTAAACCCAGCTTAAGCTTAAGCGTGGTCCTTAACACTAACTGCTCACACAGACATCTGGTAACAGAGTCAACAGCAGCTCCGGTCACTGACGAGCTGGGCTCAGTCTCCTGCCCCCGCTTCCCTGCGGCCCCTCAGAAGGGGCAGCCACACAGCGGTGCCCTTGGGTCCCTGAAGGCGGACATGCTGTGACCCAGCACCCTGCAGAACACTGGGCCCGGCCGCCCCACCGACCCCCGCGACAGGAGCTGAGGTCCCCACCCAGGGGCGGGGGGCGCGGCGTTACCTTGGTAATCTCGTACCGTAGCCAGGAGACGCAGAGCTGAGACCGCTCCCTGCCTGCAAACAGAGGCAGCGCCAGGTGGAAGACGTTGCGGATAAACTCCTCACCCTCTCGACTGGGACCCCGGGGCCAGCGGCGCCCGCCCAGAGACTCCATGCGGCCCACACAGCTGACGCCGGAGCAGGAGAGGTCGAGGAACGTCAAGGGCTTTTCGTCATAAAGTTCGTTGTCGAAGATGCTGTTCTCGTCCATGGCCATATAGAGGCAGGAGGCGGGGGCGCGGAAGCCGGAAGGCACCCCCAGGAACTGCAGGAAGGCCGCAATCAGCTGAAACTGGAGATCCGGGCTGGACAGTCGGATCAGAGACTGACCGAGATCGTCAACAGCACCTGCAAGGGAGACAGACACCGAGTGACCGGACGCAGAGGACGAACAGCAGGCCCCCGCGAGGCCCCCACGGGCCCGTGTGAGCTGTGTGTGAGCTGTGTGTGCGGCTGTGTATGTGAGCTATATGTGTGAGCTGTGTGTGTGAGCTGTGTGTGTGAGCTGTATGTGTGCGAGCTGTGTGTGTGCGGCTCGCAGGCCCGTGTGAGCTGTGTGTGAGCTGTGTGTGTGTGAGCTGTGTGTGTGCGGCTGTGTGTGCGTGTGAGCTGTGTGTGCGAGCTGTGTGTGTGCGGCTCGTGGGCCTGTGTGAGCTGTGTGTGTGAGCTGTGTGTGTGCGGCTCGCGGGCCCGTGTGAGCTGTGTGTGAGCTGTGTGTGCGAGCTGTGTATGTGTGCGGCTACGTGGGCCTGTGTGAGCTGTGTGTGTGTGAGCTGTGTGTGTGCAGCTATGCAGGCCCGTGTGAGCTGTGTGTGTGCGGCTATGCGGGCCCATGTGAGCTGTGTGTGTGTGGCTGTGTGTGTGCGGCTATGTGTGTGTGAGCTGTGTGTGTGCGGCTCGTGGGCCTGTGTGAGCTATGTGTGTGGCTGTGTGTGTGTGAGCTGTGTGTGTGGCTGTGTGTGTGAGCTGTGTGTGTGGCTGTGTGTGTGGCTATGAGAGTGTGTGTGAGCTGTGTGTGTGTGGCTGTGTGTGTGAGCTGTGTGTGTGGCTGTGTGTGTGGCTATGTGGGCCTGTGTGAGCTGCCTGTGTGAGCTGTGTGTGTGTGGCTGTGTGTGTGAGCTGTGTGTGTGGCTGTGTGTGTGGCTATGTGGGCCTGTGTGAGCTGTCTGTGTGAGCTGTGTGTGTGTGGCTGTGTGTGTGAGCTGTGTGTGTGTGGCTGTGTGTGTGAGCTGTGTGTGTGGCTGTGTGTGTGGCTATGTGGGCCTGTGTGGGCTGTGTGTGTGAGCTGTGTGTGTGTGGCTGTGTGTGTGAGCTGTGTGTGTGGCTGTGTGTGTGGCTATGTGGGCCTGTGTGGCTCAGTGTGTGAGCTGTGTGTGTGGCTGTGTGTGTGGCTATGTGGGCCTGTGTGAGCTGTGTGTGTGTGGCTGTGTGTGTGAGCTGTGTGTGTGTGGCTGTCTGTGTGAGCTGTGTGTGTGGCTGTGTGTGTGGCTATGTGGGCCTGTGTGGCTGTGTGTGTGAGCTGTGTGTGTGGCTGTGTGTGTGGCTATGTGGGCCTGTGTGAGCTGTGTGTGTGTGGCTGTGTGTGTGCAGATCGTGGGCCTGTGTGAGCTGTGTGTGTGTGGCTGTGTGTGTGAGCTGTGTGTGTGGCTGTGTGTGTGAGCTGTGTGTGTGTGGCTGTGTGTATGTGGCTGTGTGTGTGCAGCTCGTGGGCCTGTGTGAGCTGTGTGTGTGGCTGTGTGTGTGTGGCTGTGCTGTGGCCCCTCTCCCGTCGCCGCAGTGCCCGGCTTCTCTGCAGAGGCGCCTCTTTGCGGTGCCCGGCTTCCCTGCAGAGGCGCCTCTTGCGGCGCCCGCGCCCCAGGGCACACAGGCTTGGCTGTTCCACGCGTGTGGGCCCTTCCCGACCAGGGGCCGAGCCCGTGTCTCCTGCTCGGCTGGTGGATTCTCTACAACTGAGCCATCAGGGTAGCGCCTCACCACCCCCAGCAATTCCTTTTACACGGATATGCGCCAACATTACTCAGTTTTAAACACACAGGAGCTAGGTTTTCTGTAAAGTGAGGCAAGCTGAGGGCGGGTGGGCGCCCGGGGCAGCGTCTCACACCCCCGGGCACCCTCCTCGGGAGGGGACACCACAGCCGGGGCTCGGAGCCGCCCAGTGGAGCCTCAGGGAGCCCAGAGGCGGGTCCGCTCCTGAGAGCACACAGCGGCGCTCCTGTAGTCACTTCCGTAGGTTACAGCTGGGAAACTTTTCATTTCAAGATAGAAGAATGTTACTATTTTGTGTTTCCTTTGTATCAAATTGCTTCAGAAAATGAAAAATATGCTCCAAGATATATAAACAGCAGCAAAGGAAAAGGGACGCTGCCGGAGCAACGGGCTGTGCGGGGGCATCGTGACCGTGTCACCGCGGGCTTCACGTACAGCCTTAAACCCCGAGGCCTGTCTCTTATACACATCTAGATCAAACCCACGTCTCCTGCATTGGCAGGAGATTCTCTACCGCTGAGCCACCAGGGAAGCCCCATCAGATTTTACCAGACACTGTTTTAATAATACAGCCTGGTGTGTGCCATTTAACCACGGGCTTCACGTACTGCCTTAAACCCCGAGGCCACGGGCCCGCGCCCCGCCTGCCGCCCTGCCTGCTGGCCTGGCCTCTGTGGCCGTCAGCAAAGAGGAAATTAAAACACGAGCACAGTAAGACTGGACTCCCTGGGACTCGACCCATCAGAACCACCATCAGAAAGCTTTTCTCCTCCAGGTTTTCACTAAAGCAGAGAAATCGAAGAACTCGCTCACAGCAGTACCTGGCTCCAGGAACGAGCTTCCGGGAAACTGTCAAATTGCTGAGCCCTGAGAACTAACTTCTGGAGCTCAGCCATGAACTCTCTAAAACCCTCACACCCCAAAGACAAACCCCACCCGCCTTCTGAGAACTGGGGCTCAGCCAGGGTGGGGGCTCGCGTGCAGACAAGTCCCCGGCCGCTCCCTCCGGCCCAGAGAGCGCCTCTCTCCTTCTCCCCGACCCTGGCTTCCTAGGTCCGCCCTGGCCTCTCCTGGGACACCCAGGCCCCCAGGGCCTTCAGTCCTGCCGACTCCTCTGCTGGGGTGCGAGCTCACGGATCAAACAGATGCTCACGCAACATCCAGGACTGGCGGAGGCCTTGTCACAGGCAGCCTCTGCCCAGGCGCCGGGGACGCAGATGCAAACACAGGAGCAGCCTCTGCCCTCGAGGCTCGAGCTTTGGCAGAGCCCAGGGGCCTCGCTGCCCTAAGCCCTCGCGGTCTGTACCCGACTGCCACAGGCCAGGCACGCTGCAGATCCAGACCCTAACTTGCACGTGGGTTTTTTTCACTAAACATGTCCCCAGGGACCACGTGACCCATGGCTGGTTGAATCTGAGGCTATGGGACCTTGGATGCAAAGGGCTGACTACAAAGTTATACTCAGATTTTCACCTGCTGGGGGCTGATGACCCTAAACCCCTCATTGTTTGGGGTAGACTGTATTTGGTATTTTGTCAAAGTGGCTCAATTCCAGGTATTAAAAAGCAGAGACTTCACTTTGCTGACAAATCCATATAATCAAGGCTATGGTTTTCCCAGCAGCCACGTATGGACATGAGAGCTGAACCCTAAGAAGTCTGAGTCCCAAAGAAGTGATGCTTCCAAGCTGTGTTGGAGAAGACTCTTGAGAGTCTCCTGGACTGCATGGAGATCCAACCAGTCAGCCCTAAAGGCAATCAACCTGAGCATTCATTAGAAGGACTGATGTTGAAGCTCCAATACTCTAGCCACCTGATGTGAAGAGACGGCCCACTGGAAAAGGCCCTGATGTGGGAAAGACTGAGGGCAGGGGAAGAAGGGGAAGACAGAGGATGAGACGGCTGGACGGCGCCGCCAGCTCAGTGGACTGAGTTTGCGCAAACTCCAGGAGACAGTGGAGGACAGAGGAGCCCAGCGTGCTGCAGTTCACGGGGTCACGAAGAACTGGACACGACTTAGGGACTGAACGCCGCCGCTGACAGAAGGGTGCAGAGCTGCCAGCCGCACGTAGGGCGCCAGGCCATGAGGGAGGCAGCCTGGGCACCTGGCGAGCACCAGCGCTCGATAAATGCTGCCTCCTCCCAGCAGGATGGGCCTGGACACCCCGTCCCCACGGCCTGCACCTCCTGCCCCCCGTCTCCCGAGTCACACGCACTCGCGCCTCTTCCAGGATGAGGAGCGGGGAAAGGGGGCACAGAGGAAGGATTTAGGACAGTGACTCCATAGCTTCCAACCATGAGCCCGCAAGGCCTCATGTGGAAAACTGACTAAATATCCTGGAAGGCAGTCTCCGGAGGGCTGACCCCCAGACCCAGCCGCCTCCTCGGGCACAGGGACAGTCAGGGCGAGCGCGCCGAGCCTCCTCCCTCGCCCGCAGCCAGCCCAGCCCTGCCTCTCTCCCGGGAGAGGGCGCTCCTGAAGAGCCTCTCCCGCGCCAGGCCGGCTCGGAAGGGAAACCCAGCGGGACGGCGCCGGCGCCGCGGGGGCGGGGCTCACCTGCCTCTCGGGGTCCTCGCAGTCTTCCTCCGCCTGCTTCCTGCCCTTGTCCGGGCGCCACGGCCGCCAGTGCCTGCGGTCTCGGGACCGCTCGGCGGCCAGCCAGATCTGCCACCGGGGCAGAGTCTTGTCTCGAATCTCCTGGTCCTCGTCCTCCGGCTCCTCGTCGTCGTCATCTAGGCGAGAACGAAACTTCCAGCAGCCGAACCAGCGGACAGCACCACCCTCAACCCTCAGACCCAGCTGCTCGGGCCAGGGAAGGGGCGGACGCCCGAAGGCCAAGACGAACGTGACCCAGGCCCAGCCCTCTGGGCCCTTCAGGGCCATTTACAGACTCGCCCGTAATCAGTCAGGTTCCCAGAAAAGGAAGGTGAGCAGATGAAATCAGATGATTTTTATGCTGTCACAGCAGTTAAAAATGGGAATGACATATTTCAGACGAAAACTGTCCAGGAGAACTTTCTGTGACGATGAGAATGTTCTAATTCTGTGTGATATGGGAGCCACATGTGACCTGCTGGGCGTCTGAATCGTAGCTGGTAGAATAGCTGAAGTTCAAATTTTATTTCAACTAATTTTAATTAAACAGCCACGTGCTGCTAGCAGCTACTGCTCCAGACGCTAAAAAACATTTAACGATGGCACTGCTTTAGACTTTCTTAAGCCATCAGAAGTTTTAGCCAGTGGCCCTATGATTATCATCCTTGTTCACTTTTAAAGAAAGAGGCAGTTCAAGATAACCTGCATTTTATTTTACTTTGTTTCCTAACTCTGAACATGTGGAATAAAAAAGGAAAAAAGTCTGAGTTTTCCACTAAAGTTCAATAAACTTAAAAAAACAGTATGTAAAATGGTATGGCTGTCCAGAAAATAGTCTGGCAGTTTCTTATGAAACTAAAATGCTCCAACTGTAAGACCTAGAAATTGTATTCTTGGGTGCTGACCCCAGAAAAACGAAAACCTATATTCCCACAAAAACCTTCACACTAATGCCCACGGCAGTCTTATTCATAAAAGCCAAAAGCTGGCAATGACGCGAGAGTCCCACGGACACAGCTGCTGGCACACCCCGCGCCGATGGAGCCCAGGGCTCTGCCAAAGGGGAAAGCCGGTCTGCAAACGCGACACGGGAGACGCCTGCCGGTGAGCGAGCGAGGAGCTCAGACCCTGCTGCGCCGGTGCTGAGCACGCGAGACGGTGCAGCCGCCGTGGAACACCCGGGCGCGGGCTCCGCCGAGAACCAGAACCACCGCGCGACCTGGCCGCCCCTCCTCTGGGCGCATTTCCCAGAGAACCGGAAGCTGGGCCTCAAGGACTCATCCGCGGTTCAGCGGTATAGTCACAACTGCCGGAAGGGGAAGCGATGCGCCGCGTGTGTGCGCGTGTGTGTGCGTGCGCGTGCGTGCATGCGTGTGTGAGATATGCACACGGTGGAAAATCACTCAGCCTTAGAAAGGGAAGAAATCCTGGCGCGTGCTCTGTAAACCTTGAGGACACCACGCTGCGTGAGCCAAGCAGCACCGAGTGCGGGCGGTGCTCCGCAGGGGCTGGATCCTCCAGCCCGGCAGCAGCAGTCGGTGGCCACGAGGAGGGATGGGGAGTGAGCGGACCGGGGTCAGGGCGCTGAGGGAGACAGAGGAGCGGAGGGGGTGGAGGTGATGACGGGTGACAAGCGTCCAAATGCAACTGATGCCACCGAACCGCACACTTAAAAATGGCCAGACTGGTGACTTGCCTTTTAAATCAGGGCTGCTGAAGAGTATGATTCCACTCATATAAACAGGTGAGAGAGCACAGCGGCGGAAAGGGAGATGTGTATAAGAGACAGGGAAGATCCCATGTAGAAAGGATAGGCTACCCACTCCAGTATTCTTGGATTTCCCTGGTGGCTCAGACAGTGAAGAATCTGCCTGCAATGTGGAGACCTGGATTTGATCCCTGACTGGGAAAGATCTCCTGGGGACACGGCAACCCACTCCAGTATTCTGTCCTGGAAAATCCTCATAGGAGGGCTGGGGGTGGGCCAGGGCGGGCTGGGGCCACACAGGGGCCTAGAGGGAGGCCGGGCTCTGCAGCGAGACCTCGGCGGGGCTGACTGAAGCCGCGTGGGCTGCATGCAGAGAGCTGAACAGACACAGGCGGAAATGAGCCGCCGCAACACGGGCGAAATCTGAGTGGACCACCAGCAGCGACCTCCACCGCGGGGACCACGGGGTGAGGGGCGCAGAGGCGCCCTGGGTACTCTTCCCCGACTTCTTGGCAGGGCTGGTGGGGGCTGCTCTAAGGTGTCTCGGGAAGAACAGCCTGAGCTCCCAGGTCATTCGTGGGATCTATATAAGGTTCCTGAGTAACTGAGGAAGAGCCGGCACCCAGCAACATGCCAGGAAAACGGAAACCCCGCGAGGAAGAGGCAGCAGCCCAGCCCGAGAGGCGCCTCACCTGGGCCGACGGCCACCCAGCCGCCCCACTCCTGCCGGCGCATCCAGGCTCTCCAGCCTCGAGCGCCCTTCTCCCCGGCCCGGGGCTCGCCGCTGTCCCAGAAGGGCTCGAAGAACTCCACCTGTCGAGGTGTAAAACATGGGGGTTAGCCGCCACGTTCAGCTCTGTGCCAACAAGCACCGAATCCCTACTGTGTGTTGGGAAGACGTACTGAGGTTTGGTCATTTGCTCCAGAGTATTCAAAGCCTCAAGTGTGGACGGTCCTGGGCCAGGCTTTAGCCCGGGGCAGTGCCCCGACCCTCATCAGCAACGCCTCCCACCACAGAGACTGTCAGGCAAGGGGTGGGTATGAGGGCAGCTCTGACCCTGACCCCTGACCACACCCAGGCTCTGCAGAGAGGCCGAGTCCCTTCTCTAGTTCACCACGTTTGTAAAACAGCAAAACATCTCTTAAAATGACTGTGTTACCTGGCTTACTATACTAACAATCAGTTCTATCAATACTAACCAATATTCCTTAGCCCAATTTTGTCCAGAAAAGAAAGGTTAAAAATAATGATTAAAAATAGTTTTTACAGGCAATTCATGAGAGCTCCACAAGATGGAGACCGTAGCCCATCACGAAAGACCGCAGGGAGTTCACCATAAACTGGGCTGCCCTGTCCATCTCCTACCAGACCCTCTTCGTCAGGCGGAAAACTGACTTCTAAGTGGAAAAAGGAATAAGGTTTTGTTACATCCCTCCCGCCCCCCGCCCAAATTAGCATCAGTGTTGACAAGCACCAACGTGTAATTTCACTGCAATTTCAGCCAAGGTTTTAGGTGGAGTAAAGGTTAACCAAGGGAGACATGATAGGCAGGTTAGAATACAGGGGCAGGAAAGAGGGCCTGTGGTTTAAAAGCTACATTATGGACCTCCCTGGGGGCTCACTGTAAAGAATCCGCCTGCCAATGCGGGGACGCGGGTTGGATCCCAGGTCCAAGAAGATCCCACCGAGGGACAGATAAGCCTGAGCAAGGCAGCTCCTGAGTCCTGTCTCTTATACACATCTCTGCCCATTGCAGAGCACAGTGCTCGCTACGAGGGAGGGTCTTGTGCCCATTTCTTAAAGGTTGCAGTCTGGGCACTGTAGCATGATAGGTTATCCATTTTCTTTGTAGGTGCAGATGGTTTACATTTGCTGTTTCAATCAGTCCTTAGGTAACTGTCAGCATTTTAGAGGGTAGGATAGTAAGTGTCCTTTTTTTAATAGTTTATTTTAAAAATATCAAAAAGCAGAGAATTGGAGTTATAAAAGTAATACTTGCAATACAGATATGTGTAAAGTAGAAGACAGAAGTTAGCCCATTCTCATCTACTTGAAATTTTTCCTGTGTATTTAACTATGTATAGTGTTGTTTAGTCGCTAAGTTGCATCTTACTTTTTTACAACCCCATCGTGGACTGTAGCCCGTCAGGCTCCTCTGTCCATGGGATTTCCCAGGCAAGAATACTGGAGCAGGTTGCCATTTCCTTCTTCAGGGGATCTTGACTCAGGAACTGAACCCATGTCTCCTGCACTGTGAGGCGGACTCTTTCCCACTGAGTCGCCAAAGAAGCCCCATGTGTGATATAGATACATTTTAAAAACAAGGAAAATTATACCATCATACTCAAAGTTTATTTTTTTTCAGGTGGCTATTTTAAAAACGTTGGCTTGTTTTTGAAAATAAGGTTCAGATGGGAAATGGTAGTAAGGTTGGAAGGAGAGAGGTAGGTAAGATTTGTATATTAAGACTGTAAACCTCTAATGCCCTAGACTG
>SJYC01020449.1:0-27467 GCA_006408675.1 Madoqua kirkii | reverse complement strand
CGCCAGCGTAGCAGGCCATCTCTGGGTCTCCTTACTGGACAGAGCGTGCACGAGGGTCTAGTCTCCTTGGGGACCTACTGGGAACGCTGACAGCATTACACCGTGACCTCTGTCTATCAGCTGTCTCTTATACACATCTAGATGTGTATAAGAGACAGGGTGGGGGGTCCCGGCTCCTGGCTCCTGAGTCTGTACCCCAAGCCCAGGGAGGGGGGAGTCCCGACTCCTGAGTCTGTGGTCTAGAGCCCAGGGATGATGACTCCTGAGTCTGTGCCCCTGAGCCTGAGCAGGGGGGAGGGGGGGTCCCGGCTCCTGAGTCTTCGCCCCGAGCCCGGGGGTCTAAGCATCTGAGGCTGCAGCACTCTGAGCCCCTGCTCCACAGGAGCGAGCACCGCCTGGAGCGCAGGCTGCACAGACAGGGGCCCAGTCAAAAAACAGAGAAAACTATGAAGCATTTAGAAAACTGAAAGGCATGGTGACTGGGCCTGGAGGTGGGTGGCGACTGCATTTGAACAGGGGTGAAAGTGAGCGGGAGCAAAAGAGCGTCAGTGAGTCTATCGCTGGGAGGTGGAGGGATCGTCTTCGCTCTCAGTGCTTCACTACTTTCGGAAGTTTCCTTGCATTGCCAGGATATTTCTGAGACAGCCCTCGACTGACGTGAGGAGGAGGTAAATATTTTGAAAATACTACCACCAACTCCTATCACCCACTCCCCTGCCCTGAAGAGGGAGGAGCCGAGACGGGAGCAGGGGGCCCGGGCAAGACACGCACCTGGCCTCTGGTGGGCAGGCCCTTCACGCTGTCAGGCTTGAAGAACGTGAAGTCGACCATGGCCTGGAAGAGAGACACGGCCTTCTCGGCGTGGCCGGCCTGCCGCAGGAAGTGGCACTGCTGGAGCAAGAGGGCTGCCGGCGGGAGAGCAGAGGGGCCGAGCCCTGGTGAGCGCCTGGGCGGGAGCGAGCAGCCCCACAGACGCACGGCCCAGCACCCAGCTGTCTTCTCCCCGAAACCAGTGCCTGTCGCAGCTTCCAATCGGCGAGACGAGCAGGTCCTGAGTTTAAGGGACCCACGTGACAGCAGGGCAATCGTAGCGCCCTTATTCCCACTTTTAAAGGAGACGGCCACAGAGTGCAAACAGTGTCAATAACGCAAGACCAGTGGATGGTCTGAGTGCTGGCTGTCAAGCACTCAGGGCCCATTATTTCGAGAGAAACTCAGGAAAGGATGGCGCCGTAGATTTCTTTCTGATCAGAGAGCCAGCTCTGTGCTCAGTTGATCACTAGATGGCATGATTCACCAGCAGTTTCCATCACAGACTCGGTCCTGCTGCAAACAAATCTGGGCTCCATGTTTGAAGTTTTCAGCTCATTTAAACTGTGGTACAATTCTCTCTATGAGATACCATTAAGCTGTTTGAGCATATCAGCACATAATATCAAATATGCGCCCCTTTAAGGCAGTGATGAAAATGATTATTTCTAGAGAATATATTTCTTCTATCTTTAGAAATTAGTAGCAATATTCAATAGCAGGGATTTGATCAAAGAAATTTGATCCCTTTGATCAAATCAAAGGGATTTGAGTCAGACCCTGAGCTAGGCTGCCCGTATACCATCTCAGCTGACAGGCCCAGCCCTCCTGTGGAGCAGGTACTGGCCTGCTGTTGCTGGGAGAGAAACGACAGGTCAAACAGGTTCAGGAACCTACCCAAGGTCACACAGGAGCCCGTGAAGGGCAAACCCAGCACTCAGGTCAGGGGTGACACGCGCCAGCGTAGCAGGCCATCTCTGGGTCTCCTTACTGGACAGAGCGTGCACGAGGGTCTAGTCTCCTTGGGGACCTACTGGGAACGCTGACAGCATGACACCGTGACCTCTGTCTATCAGCGGCCACCTAAGCCCCCACACCGGGGTGAGAGCGGGCATCTCGACAGCTGGTGGCCTCAGAGACCGCGTTTACCTGAGTACCAACTGGGAAAGCTGGAGCTTCCAGTCTGGCGATGTTTTCTGAACTGTACTGGCTTAATGCCTCCCGCTGCCCAGAAGGTGGGGCAGGCGGGGGCAGGGGGTGGGTACCCATCATCAAAAGGAGTCATAATACCCTTTTTTAAGCATCAGTTTTATCGACTTAGACTTTCCTAAAGTAAATCAAAGATAAACTATTTTCAATGAAGCCAAAGAAAGAAGGGCCCCTCCCGCATCACCGGACTGGGTGGCCATCTCCTTACCAAACATGGCCTCCTCGGTGCCGGGCAGCTCGGGGTGGGAGACGATGCTGCCGTCCCTCACGGCGGACAGGGTGCTCAAGCACTTCCCGTACAGACTCTGAATTTTCGACACGGAGAAGGTGCTGAACTGGCTCTGGCAAAACAGCAGGTATTTCTGCCAGAGGGCTGTGTTGTTGGGATGCAAGAAGATCAGCTTCTGCCACTCTTTGAGCAGGGCAGCGGGCTCCCAGAACTCGGCGCAGAGCTTCAGCTTGGCCAGCTTCAGGTCCACGCTGCGCGGGTTGCTCTCGATGGCCCGCTCCAGGACGGCCAGCTTCTTCTCCAGGACCAGCCGCAGGGACCACTTCCGCATCTCCGGCTCTCCTTCCTCCACGGCGTAGAGGCCTGGACCTCTCATGACCTCGTCCTCAACAACAAAAACACCCACTCACACGGGCACATGGAGCCGGGGGCCCGGGGGTCAGCACGGCTGTGGAGGGACTTTTAAGGCCCACAGGGCTGCGCACTCCACACTGGAAGTGCTCTTCACGCTGGCAGCTCTGGTCTTGTGTTTGGGGTTGGGAGTTTAGTCGGTGAGACATGTCTGGCTCCCTGAGACCCCATGGGCTGTAGCCCACCAGGTGGCCCTGTCCATGGGACTCCCCAGGCAAGAACACTGAAGTGGGTTGCCACTCCCTCCTCCAGGGGGTCTCCTGACCTGGGGATCGAGCCCCGTCTCTTAGGTCTCCTGCACCGGCACCACCCGGGAGTCCCTATCCACTCTCTCTCTCGAGAGCCCCTTGGGCTGCAAGGAGATCCAACCCGTCCATCCTAAAGGAGGTCAATCCTGAATACTCATTGGCAGGACTGATGCTGAAGCTGAAACTCCAATACTTTGGCCATCTGATGCGAAGAACTGACTCACTGGAAAAGACCCTGATGCCAGGAAAGATTGAGGGCAGGAGGAGAAGGGGATGACAGAGGATGAGATGGCTGGATGGCATCACCGACTCAATGGACATGACTTTGAGTGAACTCCAGGAGTTGGTGATAGACAGGTAGGCCTGGCGTGCTGCAGTCCATGGGGTCACAAAGAGTCAGACACGACCGCGCAACTGAACTGACCTGATCTACTGATTTGCTTATTTACCTGGCTGCACCAGGTCTCGGCTGCAGCTCGTAGGATCCAGCCCCCTGGCCAGGGACTGAGCCTGAGTTCTCTGTGTGGAGCATGCAGACTTAGCCGCTGGACCACCTAGATAGTGCCCATCACTTTAAACTGAGGTTTCTGTATCAATAACTAGCATGCAGTGTCTTGAAAACCTTTTCTGAAAAGCCGATTTTACCAATAACACAGCCGAATGTGGGACAAATGTGGTAATTACGTAAGTGGTTCCAAAAATAAGTGGGACAAAGACAGATGCGTGTATTCTGAAAGGGAGCCGGTAGCTCCAACCCGTCCCTGCACAGACCGCCCTGTGCACCCCGCACGTTCTCTCGGCGCTGCAGGAACGCCTCCCTGCTGCGCGGTGCGCACCCACCCCGATTCTGTTCACGGCTCACCATCTCTTGGAGGCCACTTCTCACTCCCGGGTGGCAAGTCACCCCCTCGTTCCATCCCTGCTTCTATGCCACAGCGTGTCCTACCCCAGACTGCAGTTAGCCTGCGGACGTCAGTCTCCGCCACTCTTTGAGCACACTCAGGGCGAGGGCTCTATTCTAATCTTCCAAGGCCCGGCACCAGGGTTCCTCACAGGAGCTCAACAGTCACTGCAGGATAAACCAGCGCCCGACGTTAGGGCCGCCGTTCACAGGTGGGAGACCTGGGACCGTGACGCTTACCTGGAAAGCGACAAAGGCCATCCACAGCTCTGTGTCCCGAGGGTTCTCTCGAACCTTCCTGTTAAACTCCTCCACCCTGGCCTTGAGGAGCGCGCCCTCTCTGTCGGGCTGTGAGTCTGGAGGCCTGGACTCCTGCTCTGAAGGCCCCTGTCCCTGTAACCACTGCGTAGTGGCTTGATCGTAAATCCCCAGAGGGTTCAGCCAGCTGGTAGCAGGGGGAGCCGCATCGTCCCCGCCCTTCACTGGGATAAAGGAGAGCAGCTCCGACAACGGAGCTTCGGGCTGACTGCTGACGGCGAGGCCGTCCACGTTCATTAACCCCACGCTCTTCTTCGTAAAGTAGCGCTCCGTGTGCTTGTGGGCACGCTTCTTTTCTGTGGAAGCCCCCTCCCAAGATACACACTGCTTCTTCGGGTTGAGGCCGAGGCAGGAGTCCCCTTTCCTCTTGTACCTAATGTTTGAGAAAGAGAACAGGTCACTGAGAGAACGCGCGCTCGGGCTCCAAGGACCGAAGGCCCAGCAGGCACTCTGGTTCCGCCAGTTAAGTTTATGTATTCAAACTCACCTTCCCTTCAACCTGGAGAAGGCAATGGCAACCCACTCCAGTGTTCTTGCCTGGAGAATCCCATGGATGGAGGAGCCTGGCAGGCTACAGTCCGTGGGATCGCAAAGAGCCGGACACGACTGAGCGACTTCACTCACTCACTCACTTCCTTCCCTTCAAACTGTTTCTGCTCAGAGAGGTACCAGGGCTTCCCCTCTATCCCGCGGTCTCGTCTGCATCTCGCGAATGTCAGATCACGCCTGTCTTCCAGGCCTTAGTACCTGCCCGGCCCTAGGCTCTCCCCGCGCTGTCATCACGCCAGCGCAGGCGGCCCCGCGCGTGACAGGCGAGGGGAAGCCGCTGCCTGCCCGTCAACCGCGTTCTCCAATAAGGATGCTGAGGCCTCAGGTGACACCGGGCCCTCCAGCTCCTAGACCAGTCCCTCTTCCTCCGTGCTGTCTACTTCAGAAGATAATAGAGAGGCCTAAGGTTCTTTTTTTAATCCCGAGACAAAGTGTGTCACATAAAATTACATTTGGCCATTTTCTACTCGACAGGAAAGGAGGCTGGGTCTAAAATGCTTTTCTGGATCCTGTAGGCGTCCCCGGAGCTACAAACACATGGCTCCTGAGCGTCTGTACAGAAGCTAAGGAAGCTGTGCCCTTTCCCGTGTGCATGCTGCACAAGCAGCCCAACTCAAACATCAGCAACAGATGTAAGCAGACACGGCACAACGGCCCGCGCGGCCGGCACGCACACGAACACGCGGGCCGCGCCGAGAAGCACCAGAGAGAGGCCGGCGAGAACCACGGACCCCGAGCACAGGCCCACCAGACAGCCCAGCCAAGGCAAGGCCTGGCCACGCCGAACCCCAGCCAGTGGCCTGCAGGCGAGCCGGGGCTCACACTGGCGGGAACGTAAAGCGGCACCAACACTTTGGGAACAGGTCTAGCAGTTTTAAAACAAAACAAAACCTAAACACAGACCTCACCCCACGACCCAGCAACTCTATTCCTAGGTATTTACCCAGAAAAAGGAAACCAGAATCCCACACAAAGGGCTGTGCACAAGCGTTCTGGGCAGCTTTACTCATAACAGCAACACTGCAGAAAGGCCAGGTCCCACCAACAGAGAACAGACAGACAGACGGCGGAGCGGCCGCCGGCGGACACTCCCGCCGGGAAAAAAGGAACGAGCCACGGACAGGCGCCCCGGTGGGACGAAACCCAGCAACGCGACACCGGGTGGACGGAGTCGACACAGAGCAGCACACGCCACGCGAGTCCGTTTACGTGAAACCCTCGCAGACAGACACGCTCGCGGGGGAGACGCTCAGCACCTCGACCTTCTCTGGGAGGAGGGGTGTGGACAGTGGGAAGGAGCCTGAGGGAACTTTCCAGGAAGCTGAGCGGCCCGCAGACGAGTGACACGAGCCATTTCCAGCCACTACCACCGCCCGCACCCCTGCTGAGCTCCGCCTCTGCTCAGCCAGCGGCGGCAGGACACGAGGCCCTCACAGGACCCCAGCCTGCAGGCGTCAGCCCCACACCACTCCCTTCTCCACACCTCTGTCTGCGGAAACTGCATCCCGGTGCCAAAAAGACTGGGGACCGCTGCCCTACGGAACAAACGTTAAGTTAAAGACCAGTTTTGTTCTCCCCAGTTACTATGACACGGAACAGCAGAGTGGTTCCAAACAGGAAATGGAGTGCGTCAAGGCTGTATACTGTCACCCTGCTTATTTAACTTCTATGCAGAGTACATCATGAGAAACGCTGGACTAGAAGAAACACAAGCTGGAATCAAGATTGCCAGGAGAAATATCAATAACTTGCATATGCAGACAACACCACTCTTATGGCAGAAAGTGAAGAGGAACTAAAAAGCCTCTTGATGAAAGTGAAAGAGGAGAGTGAAAAAGATGGCTTAAAGCTCAACATTCAGAAAACCAAGATCATGGCATCCAGTCCCATCACTTCATGGGAAATAGATGGGAAACAGTGGAAACTGTCAGCCTTTATTTTGGGGGCTCCAAAATCACTGCAGACGGTGACTGCAGCCATGAAATTAAAAGACGCTCAGTCCTTGGAAGGAAAGTTAGGACCAACCTAGATAGTATATTCAAAAGCAGAGACATTACTTTGCCAACAAAAGTCCGTCTAGTCAAGGCTATGGTTTTTCCTGTGGTCGTGTATGGATGTGAGAGTTGGACTGTGAAGAAGGCTGAGCGCCGAAGAATGGATGCTTTTGAACTGTGGTGTTGGAGAAGACTCTTGAGAGTCCCTTGGACTGCAAGGAGATCCAACCAGTTCATTCTGAAGATCAGCCCTGGGTGTTCATTGGAAGGAATGATGCTGAAGCTGAGACTCCAGTACTTTGGCCACCTCATGCGAAGAGCTGACTCATTGGAAAAGACTCTGAAGCTGGGAGGAATTGGGGGCAGGAGGAGAAGGGGACGACTGAGGATGAGATGGTTGGGTGGCATCACCGACTCGATGGACGTGAGTTCGGGTGGACTCCGGGAGCCGGTGATGCACAGGGAGGCCTGGCTGCTGCGACTGGTGGGGTCGCAGGGAGTCGCACACGACCGAGCGGCGGAGCTGGGCAGCTGCTCTCACTGAGAGCCAACAGTCTCAGACAGTCCAGCGATCTCTTTAAAAATGTTTGCTGAGTTTTCTGACTTTAAAACTGTATTTTGTAAAGGTGATTTTATAGCTTCCTTTTGTAGCAAACTGGATGAAGATGATACAGGAGAAAAGAGAATGCAGCTATTGCAATCAGCACCCAGATAGCGTGCATGCGTGCTCCGTGCACTCATTCACACATCCTGCATTTAAACAGCTGACACACAGCTGCAGGCGTTTCTGCTTTCAAGCGCTTCTTCATACCATTAGTTTTAGAAACAACGATTTTTATTGACTTCAAACTGGCTCACTGGAAGTGTCCCATAATTTATTTAACCATTTCCCTACTGTTGGACATTTAGGTTCTACCCAATTTATCACTTATCACAAAATCTTAGTTACTGGACCAGACCTCAGATGTAATTTAATGCACCAGTTCCCCTAATAAAGGCACTTTTCCTGTAAAATCCCTTTTAAATAATCAGCTAGTCTTCACTTGAATAATTCCAGAGGCAGGGACACCCATTTTGCTTGGAGGTTCAGTGAATGATATCAAATGTATCTATTATAAAATCAGATACAGGCACTTAGGGGCTTCCCAGATGGCGCTAGTGGTAAAGAATCCACCTGCCAATGCAGGAGAGGCAAGAGACATGGGTTCCATCCCTAGGTCGGGAAGGTTCCCTGGAGAAGGTCATGGCAATCCGCTCCAGTACTCCTGCCTGGAAAATTCCATAGTCAGAGGAGCCTGGTAAGTTACAGTCCACAGGGTTGCAAGGAGCCGGACAAGACTAGCAACTAAGCACACACATCAGGCCTTTAGTCACCAGAAGGAAAAAGAGAGAGAAGAGAAACGAGAAGGCAAAAGAGGGCAAGCTTGGGAAGAGAACATGTTTAAATCAAGCACCCAATTCTGCCCTGAACCCATTCAGCGGGTCTGGGTCCCAGAGTGAGCTGGGCTGGGCAACATAAACCTCCTTTCCTTTGGAGAATTCAGTTCACACAGGCCTTCTCAGAGTCTTGACTGCCTTGGCCCAAATTCCAGCTTCTTCATGTACAAAGCTGGGTGACCATAACCAAGTTCAACAAACAAACTGTGCCTCAGCTTCCTCGTCTGCAAAACAGGGACTGTAACATGTAACAGTAACTTATGTTCCAGAATTGCTAGGATGATCAAAAGAGCTTATAAATGTAAAAGGGCTAAGCCACACAGTAAGGACTAGATGAGTTTAAATTATCATTTCATACAACTTGGCTCCGAAACAAGAGCCAACTATTTCAGCTGGTGGATAGCCAAAAAACAACAAACTCTTCCAAAAATGGCAACCAAAAAAAAAGAAAGAAAGAGAGAAAGAGAAAAGAGCCAAACTTCCCCGACAGTGTATGAGTCCTAGGGAACTTCCCGAAGGCAACCTGGGCCTGCTCCACACTGACTGTGGAGCCTGCCCCCCATCACTGCAGCGCCTCAGCACCTGCCCCCGTCACCACAGCGTCACCTGCACGCTCACCTCAGCGCCTCAGCACCTGCACGCTCACCACAGCGCCTCAGCACCTGCACGCTCACCGCAGCGCCTCAGCACCTGCACGCTCACCGCAGCGCCTCAGCACCTGCACGCTCACCGCAGCGCCTCAGCACCTGCACGCTCACCGCAGCGCCTCAGCACCTGCACGCTCACCGCAGCGCCTCAGCACCTGCACGCTCACCGCAGCGCCTCAGCACCTGCACGCTCACCGCAGCGCCTCAGCACCTGCACGCTCACCGCAGCGCCTCAGCACCTGCACGCTCACCGCAGCGCCTCAGCACCTGCACGCTCACCGCAGCGCCTCAGCACCTGCACGCTCACCGCAGCGCCTCAGCACCTGCACGCTCACCGCAGCGCCTCAGCACCTGCACGCTCACCGCAGCGCCTCAGCACCTGCACGCTCACCGCAGCGCCTCAGCACCTGCACGCTCACCGCAGCGCCTCAGCACCTGCACGCTCACCGCAGCGCCTCAGCACCTGCACGCTCACCGCAGCGCCTCAGCACCTGCACGCTCACCGCAGCGCCTCAGCACCTGCACGCTCACCGCAGCGCCTCAGCACCTGCACGCTCACCGCAGCGCCTCAGCACCTGCACGCTCACCGCAGCGCCTCAGCACCTGCACGCTCACCGCAGCGCCTCAGCACCTGCACGCTCACCGCAGCGCCTCAGCACCTGCACGCTCACCGCAGCGCCTCAGCACCTGCACGCTCACCGCAGCGCCTCAGCACCTGCACGCTCACCGCAGCGCCTCAGCACCTGCACGCTCACCGCAGCGCCTCAGCACCTGCACGCTCACCGCAGCGCCTCAGCACCTGCACGCTCACCGCAGCGCCTCAGCACCTGCACGCTCACCGCAGCGCCTCAGCACCTGCCCCCGTCACCGCAGCGCCTCAGCACCTGCCCCCGTCACCGCAGCGCCTCAGCACCTGCCCCCGTCACCGCAGCGCCTCAGCACCTGCCCCCGTCACCGCAGCGCCTCAGCACCTGCCCCCGTCACCGCAGCGCCTCAGCACCTGCCCCCGTCACCGCAGCGCCTCAGCACCTGCCCCCGTCACCGCAGCGCCTCAGCACCTGCCCCCGTCACCGCAGCGCCTCAGCACCTGCCCCCGTCACCGCAGCGCCTCAGCACCTGCCCCCGTCACCGCAGCGCCTCAGCACCTGCCCCCGTCACCGCAGCGCCTCAGCACCTGCCCCCGTCACCGCAGCGCCTCAGCACCTGCCCCCGTCACCGCAGCGCCTCAGCACCTGCCCCCGTCACCGCAGCGCCTCAGCACCTGCCCCCGTCACCGCAGCGCCTCAGCACCTGCCCCCGTCACCGCAGCGCCTCAGCACCTGCCCCCGTCACCGCAGCGCCTCAGCACCTGCACGCTCACCACAGCGCCTCAGCACCTGCCCCCGTCACCGCAGCGCCTCAGCACCTGCCCCCGTCACCGCAGCGCCTCAGCACCTGCACGTCATCACTGGGACGCTGACACTCATATCTGCTTCTGTTCCGAGCCAAACTTCCACTCTCCGGGCCTGGCGCCGCTCGCCAAGTTACACGGGACACTGCCAAACCCCTCCCAAGCGCAGCAGAGCCTACAGGGCAGCAGCCGAACCCCTGACTCAGGCTGCGGCCCATGCCCTCCCCAGACCTGGCAGGGCCAGCCGCGCATCTGCTCACCGCCTCGGCAACGCTCGGAGTCTGTCAGGATCTCTCCTAACGGGTGTGAAGACTCAGGGCCTGACCTCGTATTCCCACCGTCCCGACTAGCTCAGCGTGCGGCGGGACCACCACCTTCCCAGATCTGGATACTGACAGGTGTAGCGTGATCAATCTGAGCAGGCCTTTACCTGACTCGAGCTCTCGCAAATCACTGGCAAATCTCACCAATGCCCTTCGCCCTTTGGAGGAGCCTCTGCAGCTCAGATGAGTGAAGCTGTGTCCAGTCACGCTCTTCCTCAGCTCTGGGCCATTCACCAGGAGAGGTTCAAGAGCCACTCTCCACTAACATTGCTTCTGTTTTTAATCTAGTGCCGTGATGGTGAGCCTTTAACTTTGCACACCAATTTCTAATTCCATATCAAATATTTCTGATATTTGAGCGTGAGGCACAGTAGTAGTTACAATTTCCAGTTTACAAATGAAGACACAGAGGCTCAGAAAGGTTAAGTCAGCGGTCCCGTTTTTGGCACCAGGGACCCGTCTCCTGGAAGACTTTTTTCCCATCGCTGGGAGGGAGGGCTCAGCACAAGGAGCAGCAGATGAAGCTGTGCGCGCTCACCACTCACCTCCGGCTGTGTGGCAGGGTTCCCAACAGGGTGCCAGTCACCGACCCGGGAGCTGGGGACCCCTGGGCTAAGTGACTTGCCTGGGATTATGGTACTAGTCAATGGCAAAGTCAGAAGGAGAACCAGCATCTTCTGTTTCCCAGCCTAGAAAATGTCCTGCCATAGAGCCCGTCTCTTGGCTGGGGATGGTGGAAGAGCACAGAGGAGTACAGGTGGAAAGCCCAACTCCCTCACTTCCTGGTGTATGACCTTCCGACGGTCCATCATCCCTGAGACTCCTCTCCCTGGCTGGGTAAGATCAGAGCGCCCTCCTCCTGGAGCAGCCGTGAGTCGGCAGGACTCCAGGGGGAAAGAAGCGCAAGCTGGTGCTGCCCGCTCCATGCCCGCCAGCGCGAGCTGGGACCCCCCACACTGAGGCACGGAGGCCACGGAGGACTTCAGGGGCCGATCACATCACTGGGGTCCACAGACGCACCGTGAGCGCCGCCGCCCCTGCCGGGAGGACACGGTAGCGCACACGCAGACAGACGCGCACCAGAAGTACCGGACGCCAGCTCAGCTCATCACGGAGGGGATGACAGCCGGAGCTGCGCACGTGGGCAGCTACAGCGGCACGCTGAGTGACACCCTGATTACAAGGTGGCGGGCGGCAAAGGGATGGGAGCGAAAAATCTACTTTAAAAGGTAATCAGCCCATGAAGAATGGTCACCAACTTCAAGGCCTCCTCTTGGCCGTATATTCCAGGATTCTCTGCCTTCAGCTTCCATTACCAACTAGCTGTTTGGGAGCGAGAGGCTGCGTATCATTGCTCACTGCACCCTACAAAGTACCCAGTGTCTGAAGAGCCTACTGGGAATTCAACTATTTTTGATTGCCAGATTAGAGAAAAGCTTCTCTTTTCTGAAAGCGCGCCCTTTCGCCGAGCATGGCTGCTGGGCCGCCCGGGCAGAGTGAGCAGGCCCACCTCACATGTGCCCCTCCCTTCTCTGATCCCCGCCCTTCAGGTCGGCAGAGCCCAGGGAGCGGGGCCCTCCGTGCTGGAGAGCGGCTCGCCACAGCTGCCTGCTCAGGCTCAGCACCGACAGGGCACGCGTCAGTCCAGTCTCCCGGTTCCTCCCCACCACCCCTCCCCATGGTGTCCCTGTGTCTGCTCTCTAGGTCTGTGTCTCTGTTTCTGCTTTGCAAATAAGATCACCTATACTATTTTTTTCTCCATTCCACATATATGCGTTAACACACAATAGAGAAAAAAGCTTAAACTCATTACTGAAGAAAATACGTGACATATGCTAGAAACATTTTGAAAAAGTCCTTATCATTTAATGTCATTTTTCAAAATGGCATGCGTGGGAGGGGGGTGGTTTGGATAAATAAAAGGCTTTTGTGACCTTTAAGAAGAGCATATCGATTGAACCACATGGTTTATGGATAGTCACATCAGGTCAGGGCTTTTTAGACTCATTCAGTCTATATTCACTCAACACCTACCGTGCCACACGCTCCACCAAGCACCGTGGCCGAGTGAGATTAACCCAACCTGGATCCTGACCTCCAGGTTTCAGCTTTTATTTTACAGTGTGAGATTGCTCACCTGCTACTGTGTATGCCCAAACAACTGAACAATGGATAAAGCTCAGCAGAGTCAAAGGTGGGGCGGCTGGGGGGACACAGACACAGAGCCAGTGCTGAGAGAGCTCAGAGCAGAGAGAGGCCCCCTCCCCACCAGGGACGGCTGCACAAACACGTCACGACACACACCTGGCGATGTCTCCTCGATAAAGGGACTTGTACTCCCAGTTGGCAGGATCCGGTTTCTTATCGACTCGGAAGGTTTCCCCCGTCAGAGCCTGGATGTCCTCGAGCCAAACACAGCGACGTCCCATATCCACGGCGGATTATTTCCTTGACTGTGGGGCAGGGGAGGGTGAAGAAAATGGGAAAGGCGCTTAGAAATACCCCAGTCACATACATCACGGCTCAGAAATCTGAGAGTGGGACGCGTCAGACCCACAGGGCCTCGCGCACAGCTCCGTGCAGACGGTGTGCCCCTGCCGTGAAGACAGCCCGGCCCCTGCTCCGGAGAAGGCGCTACAGGAAGAGCGAAGACAGCCCTAAGGGGCACTTGACCAAGGAGAGAAGTCAGCTTATCCCGGAACAAGCGTGAGAGACACAGATGTCTTTAAGAAACAATAGTGATAATTCATTTGAATGATATAACTTGACTTTCAAACATATTTGCACACAAGGTTTTTTCTTGAAAGGAAGGAAGAGAGAAAAAGAAAGAAAGAAAGGAAGAAATGAAGGAGGGGAAATAAGGCTGCTCTTACTTTGCCTAACTTATTTAAAAGTGCTCAGATAATTTCAACTGAAAACTTAACAAAACAAAGACACAGTGCTGAACACTTCCGTCCCTGGAGTCGCTCAGACGTGATCTCAGTCTCCTTTTGACAGTCTGGGCTCTGTGCAGCTGCCCTGCCCCCACGCATGGACCCTGACCATCCACTTCTTACAGAGAGTCCACTCCAAGAAAAGCCCCATGTTTATCGCTTTGAACCCGTTTGTGACGTGGCAGACTTTCAGCTCAGACACAAAAGAAGCAGTTCCCTAGGAGTCAACTAAGAGGAGGGGAAAGGTTTTTCTGGCATCTCACGTCTTCCTTCGTCTAAAGAAAATCATTCACGATGCTGCTGACCCAAGAGACTGCCGAAGGAGTCCCAACCGCCATTAAGTGTTGCTCCACCTTTGCTTTCTGGCTCTGCCCGAGAGAAATCAGGATTCTCCAGGCTTCCAAACCACTCTGGCTGGGAACGCAAGGGCATGGTATTCCAGGGACGCAAAGTAGCTCCTCAATAAATACTTGCAGGGTGATGCATCTCATCTCGGGTTAAAATGCATGGTGAGTTTCAACTCACGCCCCTCCAGAACGCTGTGGAGGGCTTTCTGATGACAAGACCGAAAGCAGCGGCTAAAGGGATAGAAAGAGATCGATACATTCCGTAAAGAGATGGAAAGCCAGCTGGGGGTGGGCAGGGCTGGCTGCAGACCACGCCTGGGTAGCAGCGAGCCCTTCACACCTCCCCTACTGGGTCCCACAGTCAGGAAGCAGGATGTGGTCTGGGCTGTGCAACCGGAAGGAAGTGCCACCACCTGGAGGCGAGGAGGAGATCACCCTAGGAAGCAGAGGTCATCAGAGGCTGTGGGAGGCTGTCCCTGATGACCCTGGAATCAGAGGCCCACACAGGACACACGCCGCTCAACCGCCCCCAAGCCACTTTCCTGACATCACAGGGAGACACTCACGACTCACTAATATCTTAGCCCCTTGTCTAAATGGAAACAAGACCTCTTCCTGGTCACCTTCCCAGGAAGAGACTGCACAAGTTAGCAGCAAGGACGAAACAGACAAGGCCAGCCCGCTCTGACCTTCATGGGAACGTTACACAAGACACCAGCAGACTTAAAAATGCTGTCTGGGTCACACAGCTGCCAGGAGGCTGTAAAGATCACGTCTGGTGTGGCTGGGCACCCGCTGAAAATAACCATCTTTCAAATTTCTTATGGTTGCTTCTGTGCAGTTTCAGGAAATCCTTTAAAACTCATTTTCCTCAGTCATATAAAGCAAAAAAAAAAAAAAAAAGACAGTTAAAGATGAGTCTTTGGAACACACAGCAACTAACGTATTTTGCTTTGAAGACGTAGGAAAAAGCGGATCTGGCGGCAGAGCAGCCTGGAAGGCACGGTGTTCATGTCTCTGATGGAAACCACAGGCCAGATTCCAGACTCGCTCCAACCAGAGCTCTCACTGCCATCATGGGGATGTCTAAGCACACAGCAAGAACAGATAATCCCCGAAGAGCTGCGAAAACCTCAGCAGCACTCAATATTTTCAAGTATGCCTTGGGCAGGACTTAACATTTTCTCTCATCTAGACCACACGAACAAAGAAAAGAAAAGTAGATGAGGAATGACTCAAGCAGCTTCACCACAGGCCGCCTGTCTTATGTGTGGGCAAAGTGTCCCTCGTGCAGGGGGCCGCTAGCCTAGGCAGAGAGGGAAAGCCGCGGCGGGGGCTGTCTGAGCGCGCCTGGCACACAGCGCTCAGGGGAGCCGGCAGGGAGGAGGGCAGGGAGGAGGACAGCCCACGGGGAGGAGGCACCGCGGTCGGGGGCGCTCCACACCCCCAACACCGTGGCTCTAAACAAACCTGAGAGAAGGACAAAAGCAATGATATTGCCAGTGCTCTGCCAACCTCAGCCAGAGAGCGAGCGTGTCTGGTCACACACAGGGTCTTGCTTTCACACTCCTTTCCACGGCGGCCTATCTCGGGCTACGGGGCAGTTCCCTGTGCAGAGCGGCAGCGCCTCGCTGCCCGTCTGCTGCCTGCCCACCCCGCCCGCCCCGGCCGAGAGTCAGTCTTCTGAGTCTGCAGACGGCGTTTTGACGTGAGTGACTGAAAGAAAGGTGTATCCAGAAAGAGGAAGCTGAGACAAGCTCCTCACTCTTCATAAAAGCACGAAACGGAGTAGTCAGCTGGCCCACAGGCCCACTGTGAGGCCTGTCTGTCATCTCTCAGAGATCCCGTAGGCTTTCTGTCTGAATCAGATTTTGGCACAATCACTGCTGCGGCCAGATAACATTTCTCAAGTAAAATCATGGCCCTATTTTTTTTTAATGAAGGTTTTCTTTTTTTTTCCTTTTCTTTTGCTGACCTAATGACACAGCTCTTTCTGGGTTTTTTCCCACCTTTACTGGGAAATGTACTCACTCCACTTTGACCGAGCGGCCAAATCACCGTTCAAATGTCTCACTTGTGGGAACAATGAAGGGAGAAAAATTCAAGGTTTGAAAAGCCATAGACATTCGAGAACAGAAAACCTACTTCGCCTTCTCTGACTCCCGGTCACTGTCCCTGACGCTTCTGGAAGGCCTGTCCTTTTCAGAGTCGGTGTCTGACTCGGACCCGCTGCTATCTGACGGCCCACGTTTTCGCTTGGCTTTCTTGTGGCGCTGGAGCCTCCTTTTCTTCTTTTTCTCTTTCTTCTTTTTTCTGCTTGTTTCTTTGGGCTTTCTGTTAGTGCCGCTTTCATCTGAAGGCTCTGATTTCAGAGGACTCCTGTTTGGGAAGGTCCACATTAGAATTATTTTCAAAAGAGATTAGTGAAATAATATGCAAATAAGTATGCAAGTAAGCAACCGCGCAGAAGGCAATTCTCTAATCACCCACAGAGGCTTCCTATCTGCTCATGCATCACATAGTGCCTTCCTGGCTTATACCTTGGAGATTCAAAAGCTGGCTTACAAATTCACCTTCAAGATTTAAGAGCTGGACCTAAAATGACATTGGCTGAAGAGATTCTAACCTGTATAGCTTCTAAAACATATTTTCATAGCTATATTTTCTTAATCTAGCAGTTATCCATACAGTATTTTAAAAATCTCTAAAAGGTTTCCTTTCAGTCCTATAGATAATGCCAGGATGTCCTTAATGCCAAAAAAAGGAAAAGGAAAAGAAAAGTAGGTTTAATGCTGGTCCTTGTTTCTCAAAGTTAGAATGAGCCCTTTCTCATCACTCCTCTCTGCGTGCACCAGTCTCAGTTTCTAAAGGCTTCCCACACTGTCATGGTACGTCATATTAATGAGCCCGTTTGGCCTGTATTGGTGAGGGCTCATTTCTCAATCCGGTGATCCACAACCAAATCCTTTCAAAGCTGGGTCGAGATGTGTGCCACTCTGCTTTCCCCGAAATCTTCATGAGATTGTTCTCCTCGCTTATTACAAAACCTCCTGTTTTTGCATGCAACTTCTATCTTTATGCAACTAAGGAAATACCTGAATTACAATATTCTCAAGGTCACTAACGAGGTTAATAAAGTTACTTAAGCGTCACAGTGACGCCATCTCCCTCATGGCCTAATTACTGGCAGTGACTGTGTCATGGACTTGCCACTGCAACGCAAAGGGGAAAGAAGGACGATCTGTAAAGAGTGAGGGAAGGGAAAACAGTAAAGGTCACCTCAGCACGTTTGATAAAAGAGCCTGCTTCTATTAACCCTTTCATCACAGGGTTTCCTAAGGGTCACTACTCAAGCCAAGCTGCAGACGGCACATGGACACAGACTAACAACCCGTCTATCAAAGCCACCGCGGGCTCCCCTGGCGGCTCAGGGGCGAAGAATCTGCCCGCCGTGGGCTCCCCTGGCGGCTCGGAGGCGAAGAATCTGCCTGCTGACGCAGGAGACACGGCTCGATCACTGGCCCATCAGCAATGATCCCACTGCCATGGATCAACTAAGCCCATGGGCCACAACCCCTGAGCCCGCGCTCCAGAGGCGGGAGACACGAGCCCGGAGCCTGAGCCGGGAGACGCGACCCCTGGGCCCACGCTCCAGAGCTGGGAGACACGACCCCGGAGCCTGAGCCGGGAGACAGGACCCCTGAGCCCGCACTCCAGAGGCGGGAGACAGGAACCCCGAGCCCTCGCTCCAGAGCTGGGAGACATGACCCCGGAGCCTGAGCCGGGAGCTGCCAGGCCCCGTCCCTGGAGAGCGGCTCCCGCCCTCCCCAACTAGAGAAGCCTGCACAGGAATGGAGGCCCGGCGCAGCCGAAAGCCAGACAGGAATAAACAAAATCGCTAAACAAAAACTACCTCGTCAGCGGTGACCCTGCAGAAACGGGGGCTGCGGTGGCCTCTTGAGTTTGCCGGCTCAGACATGTTACGGCTCCAACACAGAAGCTCGGGTTGCTCAGCCAGTCTAATTCTGCACACGGGCAAAAGGGAGAAAAGATGAGTGAAATCAGTTCAGTGGGCTTTCTCACGCTGGGAATCTTATCTCACCAGCTGACATCCTAATTCACAACCCACATAAGCCAGACGTCCTGAACAGTCCACAAAGACTGAAGGGAATCCATGGAATTCTTATTTCACAGGGCATGGGCTTTAATGCACTCTGAAATATTTAAGACGGAAATCCTCTTGTGATACCAGGCTGCGGCTTAAGCAAAAGCCATGTTAACAAGTGTGGCTTAAAATGTAACGAGACTGTATGTATTCCATCCACACACTAATGAGCATCAACCTCCCAGAGCATTAGGTTTTCCGACCCCAAATTTGATGTAGACAATTCTGAAAAGTTAAAAAAAAAAAAAAGGGGGCCATGCATAAAAACTTACCATACTTAAGAGTATTACAGAAGATTCAGGTATTTTTATTTTTTAAAAAAATGACAGTATTCTCTCCTAGTATAGGTTACTCCGACCTTATACACTAACTTTGGACTTTCCAGGTAGCTCAGCGGTAAAGAATCCACCTGCCAAGGCAGGAGACGTGGGTTCAACCTCTGGCTCAGGAATATTCCCTGGAACAGGAAATGGCAGCCCACTCCAGTATTCTGCCTGCGAAATCCCTTGAGCAGAGGAGCCTTGCAGGCTGCAGTCCATGGGGACGCAAAAGAGGTGGACATAACTCAGCAACTAAACAACAACAATCTTAGCGGAGTAAGGCAACATAAGCTTTCCCTTATGATAGTACTCGGCGAAAATAACAATGGAAAGTGTCAGCTTTTTAAATGAATGCTAAAATTGCACACATGAATAAGGATTGTCTCTGGGCAGTGAGGTTAGATGCCCGAGAAGATCCCTTCTTCTAGCTTGTCCATTTGTTTCTGACTCTTCTACAATCTCTAAATTACCTATCTTCTAACCTTTAGCAGTCTTGGCTGGGAAGAGGAAACGCCAGGTGGCAGCAAGGCGGCCTGTGGAGGGCAGGGACCTCGTCCTGCTCTGTTTGGGAGCCAGGGCGTAACCCCGTGCTCAGGAGAAAGAGCGCAGGAGGCGGTGGCAGTGGGAGCGGCGGGTGAGTCCGCCTGTGTGGCCACTGCGCTGGGACATGACGCACAGGCTCGCCGCTCACAGCGCGCCCGCCAGTGGCCTCAGTGCGTCCAGAATCCCGCCGCCCACACCGCAAGTGTAGAACATCTCACCCTCCCCCAGAAACCCCACCCGCTGTGGCCGCTCTCCCACACCGCCCCCACGAGCCCTAAGCTAGCACCGATCTACTTGCTACAGATTTGCCTCTTGTGAATATTTTACTATAAACAAGATCATTCAACACATGTCCTTTCATAACTGGCTTTCTTCACATGACGTAATGTTTCCAAGGTTCATCTGTGCTGTATGCAGCGTGTATCAGAAGCGTGTATCAGAATTTCACTCCATTTTATTGCAGAATAATCTCATTGGAAAGGACCTTGATGCTTAGAAAGATTTGAGGCAAGAGGAGAAGGGGGCAGCAGAGGATGAGATGGCTGGATGGCATCACCAGTTCAGTGGACATGGGCTTGAGCAAGCTCCAGGAGGCGGTGAAGGACAGGGACGCCTGGCGTGCGGCAGCTCACGGGGTTGCAAAGAGCTGAACACGACTTAGGACTGAACAAGGGCAATGTTGGTCGACGGGCATCCACCTTCAGCTGGGGCCACCTTATCCACCGTCAGCTGAGGGACACCTGGGCTGCTCCCACGGGTCGGCTGCTGTAACAAGCCCTGCTACAAGCATTCAGGCACTGGCTTTTGTGTGGACACGTTTCCGTCATCTGGAGCAGCCATCTAGAAGCAGAATGCTGGGTGCCATCGGAACCCGCGTTCAGCACTTTGAGGAGCTGGCAGACTGCTTGCCGCACTGGCCGCACGTTGTGGGCTCCGGTGAGCACGGCGCGCCTGAGGCTCCACTCTCTCCGTCGCTGCCAGCTCGTTCCTGCCTCCAGACCCCGGCCGGCCGGCTGCGCGTGCTGCGTTCTCTCACTGTGGTTTGATTCCCATCTCCCCGCTGACTCACAACGCTGAGAATCTTTTCATGCGTCTGTTGCTGCTGCTGCTAAGTCGCTTCAGTCTTGTCCGACTCTGTGCGACCCCATAGACGGCAGCCCCCAGGCTCTCCGTCCCTGGGCTTCTCCAGCAAGGACACTGGAGGGGTCGCCATTCCCTCTCCATCATGCGTTTGTCGGCCCTCCGTATCCAGGGGAGACAGCTCCTCAAAGCTTTGGTGCATCTTTAATTGGGATGTGTTTTTGCTGCTGAGCTGTAACACTTCTTTACACACTCTGTATTCTAGTCCCCGATGCTAAGCACATGGCAGCGAGGAGGGGACACCGGAATGCGCGTTCCAGCATTTCACTCGCTGCTGTATCCCGAGCACTGAGACCGATGCCTGGCACACATCAGGAAGAGCTTAATAAATATCTGTGGGAAAGAGGGGGTGGAGGAAGGAAGGAAAGCTCCTGAAGAGAAGAGAAAAAGCACAGGAAAAAAGGGAAAGAAGAGAGGGACTCTAGCTACAGAGGGCCTGACTGCAGGCCAAGTAGCAGGTTAAGCGACTCACATGTTCTAATCCTCACAGCACCCCTCTGCAGGAGGAACCATCCCCACCGCACAGGAGAGGAGACTCGAGGCCCGGAGGACGCGGGGCGGCCTGCCGGAGGGGCCGCTGAGCCTGCGGCTCACGCGGGCTTTCCTCTGCGGTCTCCTCCTTCTCTGCTGGCTCCCCTCCCTCCGGCCTGATCTCTGGCAAGGGGCATGTGCAAACAGTTCCTGTCGCTCCCTGAGACCCAGTTACTTCCACAATAACTGGATGCTACCACAGTGAGGACAGGGGAGCCTGGCGTGCTGCGGTCCACGGAGTCGCAAAGGGTCAGACACGACTGAGCAAAAGCAACAATCAGGAGCAAAGGGAAAGTGGGGGGAGACGGAACAAGCACCACGCAAAGAGAGGTGCGCTCAGAGTGCGGAGGCCCTCCGTGAACACGCAGAGGGCGGAAGCACCTGGAGAACAGCAAGGGCGCCGGAGCAGCAGAGCGCGCGGCCCTCCAGAGCCCTCAGCAGGCACCAAGAAAGCTTCTTCAGAAGAACGGCCACCCGCCCCAGGACTCTGGCCTGGAAAATCCCACGACAGAGGAGCCCGGCGGAAACCTGGAGTCTGGCCCCTGGAGTCCGTGGGGCCACAGAGTCGGACACGGCTGAGCGACTGAGTGCGAGGATGCATCTAAGGTTCTGCCGTACGGGGCCACCGTGGAGAGGAAACAAGTAGTTTATAAAGAACCAAAACTCTTGGGTTTTGAACTCAAATCCTCGTTGACCCTCTGAGTGACCTTCATCTCAATCAAATGACCTTTTGTAGGAAAAAAGTGTATTTCGACCTGATAAGAAGTCGCTGTTTCCTTGGGTGGGCAGCCGGACAGCTAGCGTATTAGCAGTGAACACACGTGGAATATTTAATATTCACTGAATGTCAGGCCTGGAAAATTGGGGAGATCACTGAGCCCAGAAATTTTCACATTGTTTACCAAGGAACTCACTGTTGAAATGCAGTCTTTCAAAGAAGTCCAAGATGCAAGAGAGAAGAAGCCGGATGCTGCCGCCGAGGGCTCCAAGGGAGCAGAGCCTAGATACCCCTCCCTCTTCACCAGATCAGCAGTCAGAAGCCCACTGGGGGGTCACATGCACCCTGACCCTGGGCCTCAACCCTCCACCCAGCCCCTCCTGACCGCACCACGGCTAACTCTTCACCCCCTCAACAAGGCGCTGTTTCTCCAGTCTCCTTGCAGGTGGCACAGGCAGCTGCTATGGCAATTTCCCTCTCGTAATCTCGCTCTCTGCATGTCAGGCCTTCCACACAGATCCTAAGCCAAAGGCCAACAACTCAGATCTTCACAGGGACCAGATGAGCAGATTACTGTGAGACCATCGAGAGCGTCAACAGAGAAAAAGAAAACGACAAACGAAAATGCTCTGCCAGCCAAGCAACCACCCCAACTGCTCTCCAACTCTCGCTGCCAAGGCTCCACTTGCCTGCACTCCCCCCACGTCCTCCTTCCCAAACCAAGAGCAGCAGGAGGACAGGAGCCGGGACTCCTCCTCAGGAGGTGCTCACTCACAGGAGCCGCGCCGGCTCCCTCCTGCATCCTCCCTCCAGGCGCAGTGCCTCGGACAAAGCAGCCGAGTCAGTAAGTACTTGCTGAATAAATAAAGTGAATGAGGATCTGAATCATATCTCTGCATCCTTGTGCCCCAGCACCTGATTTTCAGAACTGAAAGAATTTGAGATTGTCAAAAGGATGCCACTGTCTAGGTATAAGGCTCAACTTTATAATTTTCCTGGTCTTCGCTGTACATGCAGATTTAATCATTAAAGAACGGAATGCCTGCTGCGTCCACAGGCACAGTTCCAGGCTCTGGAGGCACAGTGGTGAAGAAGCCCTGCTCTCCTGTGCTTATGTTTAATCCTGACACTTCACACGATACGTTTGCATTGTTAAATTTTAATTACACAGAATCCTGGAAAGCTATCTGAGATCAAAAGATAACTATAAATCAGACTGCAAAGTCCTTTTCTATATTTACTTACATCCTCACATAATTTACAAACGCCGATTATGTATTTAGATAACTGTGCTAATACCAAGCAGGATGTGACATGTTTCAGAGAAGACTGGCAGGATTCCACTAGGGTTTAAGACAGAAAAGCTGACTGGCTGATACACCTTTTGTCCCTGGAGGTAAGTAAATCACAGGTTGAGACTTACCTGGAAGGTAGCGCCCTGCTATACCCATATACGTGTCTAAGAGGAAGAAGGGGAAAGTGCCAGGCGGAAAAACAGCTTTAGACCCACTGCCTAACCAAACCAGGCAGCCACATTATCTGAGGCTTTATACAAAATAATACGTATCGTCATGGATACTTCAAGTGCAAATCTTTCTGTGATTTGAATAAGTTGCTTTGAACATTATATAAGTTCCTTATATAATTTTATTTCTCCATCACTAAGGGAAATGCTTTGATTCAATTCCATTATAGACAGAGGAAGCTCCCTGGTGGCTCAGACAGTAAAGAATCTGCCTCCACTACAGGAGACAGGTTTGATCCCTGGGTTGGGAAAAGGCCCTGGAGAAGGAACTGGCAGCCCACGCCAGTGTTCCTGCTGGGAAATCCCATGGACAGAGAAGCCTGGAGGGCTGCAGTCCACGGGGTCACAGAGGGTCGGAAACGACTAAAGCCACTGACACGTGCAGATAAGCAGGAACCGTCACAGATGGACCTGACACTTAGACACAGGTGCTGGATCACGACTGGATGAAGCACCCTGTGCTCACTCCTCACCGTGTTACGGGTTTCCTCCGCTTTTCTACAGTTCTCTTTACGCCACCTTTTTCCCCCAAAAGGCCTACATGAGTACCTATTTTCGCTAACCTAAAGAAATCCAAAGAGGATTTTAGTGCTTACAGGAAAAAAAAAAAAAAAGGCCAAAAGCAAAAGGAGCATTCCGCATTCGTGCTGCAGCGAGCACCCCGGCAGGCAGGGGCCCCGCCACACTCGCTCCCTGGGAGCCAGGCATCTCAGCACCGAGTGCCACAGTGTGGAACCGTCTCTGCTTTATCTGGATTTACTTGCGTATCCCTCAGCAAGGTGCGTCCACAGGTAACTGTTTCTCCACTCAGGGGAGGTGTCACAGGAGAGCTCTACCTTCCAGGAGAGGAGACTGGTGTAACACAGGCGCGCCAACCATTCCCATCAACAGAGGCGAGCACCACCCTCCAGGGACGCTACTTCCAAAGGACGCCAAGGCTCTGTCACACATGCATTAGGGAAGGGCGCCACTCCTCAAGGAACAGCGCGCCCAGCTCTCCGTCTGGCTCCTGACAGAGTCTAAGAGCGCAAGTTTCATGCAGAAAGCACCTGGAAACAGGGCTAAGAACTGCACGGAAGACAGTGAGTCCAGAGGACCTCTGATGGGCCAGCCTGCCCACAGAGGTAACACACTTCGAAGAGACCCCGGGACCCAAAGGGAAACTGAAGAACCAAGCCCCAGCTCCGCACTATCACGGCGCGGTCCTGGTCCACTTCCGGGCATCGGAGGGGCCCGTGCCCAGCCGCCGGCTTCCTCGTCTACCCGCTGCGCAACTCTGCCGGCAACAGCCCTCGTCCCTCCAGCCTCCCCTCCAGCAGCACTGAGAGCCAGCCCCTGCTCCCGCTCTGGAGACGCTCGGGGAGCAGGGCGTGCCCAGGACGGCCCTCGGGGCTGACACACGCCACTCGGCATGGGCAGCGAGACGCGGGCCGGGAAAGAGCAAGCCCACAGGGCCAGCGGCGGCCCAGGCGGGCGCCCTGGTGCACACGAGGCAGGGCGAGAGGAGGGAGGCGCGCGTGCCCCAGGGGGCAGCCAGGCAGGGCGACGGCACGACTGCCACCAGGAGGCCCCATACGGCTGAGCCTCCGGCAGAGAGGAAGCAGGAGCGGAATGGGGCCGCAGAGGCTCAGGGGCCTTAAAAGGCCGTGACGGTGCCTGTGTTTACCCAAAGAGCAACAGAATCAGGCCCGTGGTTCAGAAGCTCAGCAGCAGAGCGTCGTGTTTACAGGGACGCACGCTTCCTCTCGGCCAGCGCTCTGGCCCGCTTTGATTCTGGCTCAGGTGTGGTGGAGTCAGCCGGGGGCTCCTCAAGTGAGAAGCCAGAGGCAGCAGGAGGCTTTAAATGTTGTGTGTTGTGGCTTTTTAGTTCTGAAATGAAAATATGCAAAATTAAAAAATAAATAAAAGAGTCTATGATTTTGAAGCTAGATTGCTTGAGCCCAAGTCAAAGCCGAAATCCTGGCTCTGTGTTTCTGCTTCCTTCTCCTGAAAAACGCTGATGACAGTGCTGACTTCATAGAGTTGTTATGAGGATTCAATGACTTACTACGTATTTGTAAACATTTATACTAGTGAATCACATATAGTTTATTTATCAAAGTGTGAGGTGGTGAGGTGAAGTCACTCAGGCGTGTCCGACTCTTTTCGACCCCGTGGACTGTAACTTACCAGGCTTCTCCGTCCATGGGATTCTCCAGGCAAGAATACTGGAGTGGATTGCCATTTCCTTCTCCAGGGGATCTTCCCGACCCAGGGATCGAACCCGGGTCTCCCGCATTGGAGGCAGACGCTTTATCAAAGTGTACTTGATTTAAAATGTGCTGATTTGTGTTGTACAGGAAAGTAATTCTGTTATACACCTGTGTGTGAAGTCGCTTCAGTCGGTCTTTGCGACCCTATGGACTGCAGCCCGCCAGGCTCCTCAGTGCATGGGATTCTCCAGGCAAGAAGCCGGGACTCAGTTGCCAAGGCCTTCTCCAGGGGATCTTCCTGGCCCAGGGACTGAACCCACATCTCCTAAGCCTCTTGCCCCGCCGGCAGGTTCTTCACCACGAGCGCCATCTGGGAAGCCCGCATTAAGGGCATTCTACTTTACCCTTTGCCAGTACAGTCTGCCCCAGGGCTCTGAGCCCACTCCCTGTGCCGCTCGAGGACCTTGCTGCTTATCCACGCTACACACAACAGGCTGCATCTACTCACCGCACACTCACAGCCCACCCGCCCCCAGCCCCTTCCCCTGCGGCACCACGCGTCTGCTCCTACCCCGAGTCTGTTTGTATCTCACAGAAAGGCTCGTCCGTGCCATCGTTCAGACTCCACGTGTGAGTGTCGCCACGTGGTGCCTGTCCAGCGCTGGCAGCGCGGCGCTCTCTCGCGCTGGCTGAGCAGCGCCTCCCTCCCTCGGGACTTCGCTGCGGAAGAGCGGCCAGGCTGCTCCGCTCGGCTCCTGTAGACAGTGCTGAAACAACACTGGCGCACAGCTCTCTCTTCCAAGTACTGTCTTCTCCAGATACCTGCCTGCGGTGGGGTCGCTGCGTCACACGGCAGCTCTGTTCTTAGTTTTTTAAGGAACCTCCACAGTGTTCCCCATAGTGGCCACACAAACTTACATTCCCGCCTGCAGAGCAGGAGGGTTCCCTCTTCTCCACACCCTCTACAGCATTTCTCCGTAGACTTTTTGATGACGGGTATTCTGACCCATCTGAGTTGGTGCCTAAGTGTAATTTTGGTTTGCTTTTCTCTAATCACTAGCAATGCTAAGACCTCTTCACTGTGCCTGCTGCCCGTCAGTACGTCTTCTCTAGAGAAACGTCTACTTAGGCCTTCTGACCACTTTCCAACTGGGCCCTTTAGCTTTTGTGTTGAATTATAGATGAGCTATCTGTATATTCTGGAAATTAAGCCACTGTCAGCCGTGTCATTTGCAATTATTTTCTTTCATTCTGTGGCTGTCTTTTCTTTTGTCTATGGTTTCCTTTGCTGCGCAAAAGCCTGTAAGTGTAATTAGGTCCCATTTGTTTTCTCTTTATTTCTATTGCCTTGGGAGACTGCCTAAGAAAACACTGGTAGCATTCATATCAGAGACAGCTTGCCTGACGACTCAGTTGGTGAAGAATCTGCCTGCAAAGCTGGAGACCCCGGATCGATTCCTGGGTTGGGAAGATCTACTGGAGAAGGGACAGGCTACCCACTCCAGTATTTTGGGGCTTCCCTTGTGGCTTAGCTGGTAAAGAATCCACCTGCAATGTGGGAGACCCAGGTTCAATCCCTGGGTTGGGAAGATCCTCTGGAGAAGGGAAAAGACTAATCACTCCAGTATTCTGGCCTGGAGAATTCCACAGCCTGTATAGTCTCTAGGGTTGCAAAGAGTCGGACATGACTGACTGACTTTCACGTTCACGTCAGAAACACATGAACTTCCCAGGTGGCTCAGTGGGTAAAGAATCTGCCTGCAATACAGGAGAGCCAAGTTCAGCCCTTGGGTTGGGAAGATCCTCTGGAGAAGGAAATGGCAGCCCACTCCAGTATTCTTGCCTAGAGAACCCCATGGACAGAGGAGCCTGCCAGACTAAAGTCCATTAGATTGCAGAGTCGGACACGACTGAGCGACCAGGTGCAAGATCACAGGCTCGCTCATCATTCTTAAGCCTCGTCTCCTTCATCCCGACTCTGTCCAGATGTCTGACTCCCAAGCAACAATGTTTTATTAGAGCAGACAATCCTCACCAATCTGATGACGCAGAAAGAAAAGCTCCAGAGCTGGACGGATCCCCCCCTGGGGGCTCCCGGCTGCTCCTCACAGGGGAGGCACTGGACACCTGTTTGCTGAGAGAGAGTTCTGCTGAACTCAGCCTCCCCACAACGCTCACTGACTGTGATGCCTGCTTGAATCCTGGCTTAACCCCTAACGCAGCTGAGCGAGGGCAGGACACAGCCTCTCGCACTAGCTCTGGCACTGCTGCCCACGATTGTGCTGGTTTTTTGCTTTTTAATTAAAACTGCAAACATCAGTACTAACACCACCTCACATTTTCATAACGCTTTACAGCATAAGGCCACAAATACAGTACTTCGGTTTTTAACAGCAAAACACCAGAAACAGTTCTAATGTCCTTAAGAGGGACTGACAGAACAAAGTCAGTGACATCCACTTAATGGAGCACTAGGTCCCAGCCACAAGAACTGAGAAAGATGTATACGCTCCTCTGTAGAGTGACCTCTGAGATTTAAGGTAAAATGCAGGATACTCTGCAGTTAAGAAACAAAAGGGGGGGGGGG